>JASAMX010002511.1:0-24907 GCA_030248175.1 Microlaimidae sp. YZB2_3 | reverse complement strand
GTTTCATTACGTATTGCTAGTTGTAACAGGAATTTTTGTATCTTCTTACACAATCATGAACATGAAAATTGAGATTTGATCGTTTTAGCTGTGTTTGTAACGGTAATTTTAGTATCTCCTTATACAATCTCCAAAATGAAAATTGAGAGAGCAACAAATTTTAGTTTTAAGTTTATTTTGAAATTCACACGCAAGCTCTCCATCAAACTGGCTACTGAAGGTCATGTGATGACCAATCACACCAACCATGTACGGCCATTAAAAATAAAGAATTTATTCTCATGATTTTATCTTAACCTAAAAAGCGCCCAGGGGGAAAGTCACACTAACAAGTTTGGGGACTTTTTAACCGAGGGACTTTAGAGACCGGGATTTTGAGAGCAGAACCTGGGGACTTTGAAGACTCAGCAGGGACTTTAAAGCCGAAATAAAAAATGCGTTCTTTAAAGCGATAGTAAAACAATACAAGTAATATTAAAACAATTACATAACAAATGGAGCTAATTATGCAGTGCGGTAATCATTATGCGGGATAAATATGCTTAGGGTTTTCTATTGTATATACAGAAGATGACGAGAATAAGGATTTGACGGGAGAATGGAGGCGCCGTCTGGTAGTCTGGCTTCCAGACATTTTTCGTCGCCAAAATGAGTGGGCGGGGCGTCTAGTGGACAAACCTTAGAAAGATTTTTAGCTTAGAAAGAGCTTTAGAAAGATTTTTTCTAAGCCTAAGCAAAACCTAAGCCTAAGCAAAAGACTGAGCCTAAGCAAAAGCCTAAACCTAAGCGACACCTAAACCTAAGCCTAAACAGCAAAACCTGAGAGGTGAATAAAGTTTTAAGCCAGGTTTAAGAGTTCGGCTCTAAAGTCCCTTAATTTTTTAAGGAATTTACTGAATTGAATTGAATTGAATTTTATTTTGTTAAAATAACAGGAAACATACATAAGCTAGTTAAAACTGCACTTGAAATTGTATGTACCTTTTACATAATTAAAACCAAAAAAATAAAAATAAAATAAAAGATAAACGCGTTTGACAACTGAAACCCACAACCTGACTGCAATAACACACCCAGAAGTGAGACAGTTCAGTCAAAACCATGTCAACCACACCCACAAAATGATTCCGGACTCACCGCAAGCGCGATTGACAAAACCAAAACCAAACCGTCACACTCCTAGGTTAAAACCAAAACCAAGTCTTGAGAAAAATTCACAGATGTCAAACAACTAAACACAGTGAACATTTACAAAAACATTAGTATTAATATAATACACTATGTAAAATTATATAACGTTGTAGTACAAATTATTTTCTAAAAAACTATTTAAAAAATGTTTTTCACGCATGTTTTTAAAAAACCTGTGCTTATTTTGATCACAAATCATGGTAGGAATATCATTCCATAGCCGCACAGATTGTCTTAGAGCGGATAAATTGGTCCTGAAAAAATGTTTAACTGGCAAATGGTATTCATAATCATTAATCCTTAACCGATTTGCTCTTCTTAAATTACAATCCGATATTAAAGAAAACGGCTCCAAAGTCCCTCCAATACGGCTCTAAAGTCCCACACTGCGGCTCTAAAGACCCTCGGCTCTAAAGTCCCCTCGCTCCGGCTCTAAAGTGCCCTCGCTCCGGCTCTAAAGTCCCCTCGCTCAAGTCCCGTTACCCACTAACGACATTTTAACAACCGGCTAAGTTATTTGTTCAATAATTTGTTAATACATTTGTTGTCATTTAAAATAACAATTTTTAAACGCTAAAATTAGAAAAAAAATCATGATTTAAAATAAATAAAAGGGTTTTAATATCTAAAAAATCCATTATCAGCTTGTATTTAAAATAAATATGCATCAATACTGTTTAAATATTATTTTTTTCCAATTTGAACCAAAAAATTTAAGAGACTTCATTGGAAAAGGAAAGCAGATTCAAGCAACAAAAACGGATTTAAACAACCGGCTGACTTAATTAGTAGTTAACGTGTTGGTAATGGATCGGCCTCAGAAGCTAGAAATTGAAAAACTAAAGTAAAACTACCACTCGTATTCATAAAGTTTGGGAACGGGTTGATTAAGTGTTGATTGGTCGGGTATACGCCCCCTCAAAATCCCGGAGGCTCAGGGACGTAGCCAGAGTTTTATTTTGGGGGGGGGCGGAGCCCTTAATTTTTTAAAACGTTAAAAAAGCAGGGATAAACGTAGATAAAGCTGTATAATACACTGTTTTTGGCCTAATAACCTATTATCTAATGTTTTTAGCAATAAAAACATGTTTTCTTAGTTACAAATTACATTAGCACACATTGGCAGACCCTGGATTTCACAAAAAAGAAATTTAGGGACCTTTCAGACCCCTTGGCTACACCCACATTGTAAACCAAAGCACATGAGCAGCATCTTGACTCCATGTTATTTAGGGTACCTACCTACCTATATGAAAAAAAATCCGAGCCAATGCTATAGGTGGCTGGAAAATTTAGGAGGAGGAGGAGGTACATAAATCAACCAATATGATTGTTTGTTTTGCTTTCTGTGCAGTATTTATTACTTATAAAAAATATTGTACTAACTTTGTAATAATATTAGCATTAGGCAAGATAAATAGCGAGATATATATATATATGTATATTATGGAAAGTGGCCGCTGAGCGAAGCGAAGCGGAAAATTTTTTTTGTTTTTTGGTGATCAATTGGGGTACTAAAATTATTTTATAGTTTGGCGCCGAGTGATTAGCGAGGCGCTGGAAAATTTTGAATTTTTTGCCTTTGAAAACCCCCAGATTTTACCATCTGGCGACCATTTCGGGGGGGGGCGGGGGGGGGGCGGCCGCCCCCTCCCCCCAACCACTATCCCTGTTTTCCCCCCTGTCCGACCGTTTCGGGGGGGGGGGCGGCCGCCCCCTCCCGTCCCCCCTGGATACGTTCCTGCGGAGGCTGCCCACCTATGATGTGACTCATTTTAAATTAAATTAGGACCCTAATAACTACAGAATAAGTCACATTCACTTGTATTTTATAATGGCTGTTGCTCATTGTGCCGTAGTAACAACGAATGTAGTCCAAAAATGTTTATATAAATTTTTCCTAAAAAAAATTCTGGGGTTGCATTCTGACGCGCGGTTAAAAATTATCCCGGGATAACTTTTTTTAAGTGCTTAAGGTCTCTCCGGACAGTTTTTATTGCAGAGCGTTCAGTAGTAAACCAATTGCAATAAAGAGCAAAAATTACCCATTTTTATTTGCACACAATTTATTTTTGAATTATTATACTTATAGAGTATTATAATATTTTAAGATATTCAAATGACGAAAATTTGACTAATTGGCGAAAATCAGGCAACAAATCCTGTTTACAACAATTATATTTTTTGAATTTATGTGAAATAAATTTTTAAAATTATAAAAAAAACATTATTAAAATTAAAAAAAAAATTGTGGCCAAATATGTTTTATGTGGGAATCGATCTCGGGACCTTTCAAAAATTTGACGACGCGCTAACCGACTATGCCACTGCTACCATGGGTTGGTGAGCTCTAAAAGCGATTTATAAACAAACCCTCAGAAAAAAAATCGATAAAACGCACGACGCACGATAAAACTATTTATGCGTTAAAACATACAAAAGATATTATGGTCTTCCAAAAATTATAAATTTCAATAGAAATATACTATCTGGAGCTTTAAATTTTACCAAATTAAATTAAATCGAAGTTTCACCGAAATTTTAAAAAAAATTAACCCCCATTTTTCACGGAAAATTGTATATTAAACCATAAATACAACAGTATTCAATTTAATTTTTACGTACGTGAAAAACGGTGTCTCTCTATTGGAACTCTATTGGAACTCTAACGGTTTCTCTCTATTGGAAGTATTTTTTAAAATAAATAGTCTGCAGTAAATATTTATAAGGGTTTTAAAAAAATTTCATTGCAATTTGATTTTTAATATCAGTTATTTCAATTACTTACAATAATATAATGAATGTTCACTTTATAATTGTGATATTTCTGCCTTTTTAACACTCATATAAATTTTTTAGTGAAAAATTACTGTATTTAACGAGATCTCGTGTGCCAAAAATCGTGATTTTCCATACTTAAGAAAACTGTCCGGAGAGACCTTAAGGATGCAAGTGAGAAATCAAGTTTATTCAGGTTGAAACCGGGATAAATTTTTTCTATTGTTTTAAGGATAAGAATTTATCCAACTCAAGAGCTGTATAAATGTTTTCTCCCGTGGGATTAATATAATAAAATTTATTAAATTTAATAAAATACGCGCATTGATCAAATTTTTCATTTTGCGCGAGGTGGTTTTGCGGCGCGAGAAAAAAAATTTTAAAAAAATTCATTGCAATGATTTTCTGTCCCATATGCGGCAGTTTTATTTACAATATATATTAATTTTTTTATTTTCATTAGAATGGATTTATCGGGGTAAACATAAGTGTTCCTTAAGAATGCGACCCCTGGGGTCGCATTCTGAAATGGTGCAGTGCGCGGGGCTAAATCACCGCGTGAACGTTAAAAAAATATCGATTTTAAGATATGAGCGTTAGAATAATAATAATAAATAGAAGATGAACATGAATTACAAAATTTTCCAAACGTTTTCTATTTATAGTTGGCGCGGTGCTTTAAGGCTGAACGGCCGCGCTCCGTTTCCGCGCTCCGATAACTATTTTTTTTAAATTGAATTAATTTTTATCATCAGTAATGCAAGAATTAAAAAAAAGTACTTTCGTTTTCGACGTTTCCCGCGCGGTTGAAGTAGATGGCGCTGGAAACTGGTTCGGTTTCGGCCACCAATTATAAACCGAGCACTGTCTTCTGCTATAAAACTGCAGTTTCTATGAGGGGCTGTCCGTTTTCTGCTCTGTCTACAATCCTTATTGTTGCCGAAAGGCTGTTATTGTGCGGTCAGTTTTTATTTTGTAACTTTTTAAATTTATTATTTTGATCAATAAATCGATAACAAGAATCTAACTAAAAAAAGCTCATAAGACAGCTGTGTAATTCTTTCTTTTTTCCAATGAACCCATGTTTATTTTTGATCAATCAGTAACAGAGAAGGAGTATGGATTTTAAGAATTTAGCGTTGGAATAACAATAATGATGTTCTGAATTTTAAAATTTACCCACGTTTCATAATAATGGTTGGCGCGGCTCGGCTAAATAGCCCCGTGGCCCTCCCGCGCCACACATGATACTACTAATTCACAAATAATTTTGTGAGTAAAAAATCGTAATTTTTGCTATGTACTGTAATTTGTTTACTACTGAACGCTTTGCAGCGAAAACTATCAGAAGAAACCTTAACATTTGATTTATAATATTTTGCACAAACGACAAACGCATTGAATTTTTTAAAAAATGATGTTGTGTGAACGAAAAAATTTGTCCACATGAAAGTTATGAGGGCGTTTAAATTAGTCACGTGAGTAAGCTGGAGCAGCTACGTTTGGTTAGCTGTTAGTTTAAACACCAAAAATTTTTAATTTGGCATTTACAAGTCTTTTAGTAAAAACAGCGTAATTTACCAAATTTAAATCCATAATAGGAAATTTCCGGATTATCAGCTTTCTAATGATATTTCATTTAGCCTAGTCTATTTTGTGGTTGGGAAGGGTTGTTCCTTCTCTTTTTTCTAGTAAAAATGCGTTGTCCAGCAAAGATTTCCATAGATTTTTTCTATTGAGGCGTAGTAGTAATATATATAGCAAAAAATGTGCAACTCCAATATAAAAAATTAAATCAGAGTAGGTCAATGAGCCTTTCCGTATAAATGACACCTTACATTATAATGGCATAGCAGCCATTTTTATTCGCGCAAATTAAAATAGAGAAGATGCCATTATAATAGCATTTATCGATTTAATTTCATTTCAAATACTCACAAGTGTAATACTGTCCGGGCTGCTTTTTATATACGAGTTTCACATTATATTTTTGGTTCAAACCACTTATCATGTAAGTATATTTGGCATCCAGCAGGATATATACTTACATGTTAAATAAAAAAGTTGAGTGGTTTAACTACGATGTGATTATAGTAACTTCACGAAATATTTCTGCCCAAAGCACACTATGCTTTTCAAAACATTTAGGGTAACTGACTTAATTTCGGCCACCTTTTTTTATTTTTTTGAATAAGTTTTTCTGGCTTTTTCAAAGTGTTTTGGTGTTTGCTGTTGTTTTGTTTGAGGATGGGTTCTTTTGGGGTGTTTGTGTGTGGTGTTGTGGGGCGAATCGGCTCATAGTGCGAATATGTTAGGTGATTTGTTTGTATAGTTTTGTTGTTGTTCTTTGTTTTTGTGTTGTTGTGTTGGGTTTGGTTTGTATGCTTTTTTTTTTTTTTTTCGCTTGGCGACTGGGGGCTTTGGGGAGGGAGAGACTGGCTGGAGGTCTGCCGCCTTGTGTCGGTAGTGCATTTTTATTGCTTCGTCTTTTAGTCTTCTCTGTTTGGTAGGAAGAGGAGTAATTAGTTATTTATTTTTTTTTTTATATTTTAAGTTTAAACAATGCTTTATTTGTTGACTAGAAAAACAATACAAAGGCATATAAATAAATAAAAAAATTTGCACAGATTATAATACGCCCTCGAAACAATACACAAGTATAAAACATTCCAATATAAAAGTTTAATATTATCAAGAATACATGAAATTTAATTAAAAAAGGAAGAATAAGTAACTAAAACCAAATATACAGTATATCTGTGGATCGTTCTTCTTACAATTTTCTTAAAAACACATGCAACACGTATGTATGCATGTCATAAAGATCTACAAATATTCCGCATAGTTTTCTTTTCTCATTAATTAATTAATATTATGTATTCTTGATATTATAATTCTGATAAAAATTCAATAAAATTTCTGGTGTTGAAATAAACAAGCACAAATAAAATCAAAAAAAAACATAGCAACCGCACATTCAGAATATAAACAACCAGTAATATTAAATTTTGAAGTATTATATTTTACAGAAAATACTCCTAGCTAAGGAAAAAGGAATTTTGATTGTTGTTCTTATCTTTATTCTTAGCGCAACACATCGTAAACTTTCGCAACTAATAAAAACAATAAACTCTACTAATTTTAATAGGAGCGATGTGTTAAAAACTAAAAGTAACGATTAAAATAACGCGATCATTTCTATTAAATCTGTTAAAAATAATATTTTGTTGCAGAAGTTCAGCAGTTATAAGCAAATTAAATCCAGTTGACCTTGAATAATTTAACGACTATTCAACAACAACGCAATTTAAATTTTTAGCAAAAACGTTGTAATATTAAAGATTAAATACTTTTCTTTAAAAATTATTTATAAAAATGTTAATTGTTTAATGATTAAACTTGACAAATTTTAGCATATTTGGCCGACTACGCTAGGAGATGGCTAGGCGGGACCACTTTCGAGCTTTGGAGGGAAGGGGAGGTTGATTTTTTTTAAGAGGAGGGGGGAGGGGTCCGAAATTTTGGCTCCTAAGGGGGTGGACCCCTCTATACCCACCCCAAAAAAAAAAAAAAATGTCAGCTAGATAATTCAATCAAATCCGATGTGCTTTTTTAGCTTTCATTCAGAAATGTATAACGCTACTGAACTGAACTGTTAGTGCGGAATACAACAAAAAACTTAAAGGCCTCACCGACGAAATACGGTCTCGTCTCAAAAAAAACAAACAAATACTACAATTATATACAAATAAAAAACTGCATATCTTTATGAGTTTCTAACATAATACAATAGATTAAAAAATTAGATTCATGCTGTGGGGTGTAAGCCATCATTATTCTACACCTACACACTGTAAGAGATATTCCTTTAGCAAAACTTCACCAGAATAAGCTGATCTTTTCACACTAAACAGACAGGCATAAGCGCATAGTAACATAATATATTAATAATACTTAGCACAATAAACAAACAAAGAAAAACAAACTCTGGCTAGTGCAGACAATTAGTATTATCAAGAATATATAACACAAGAGAATGTCCGACTGTACACTAAATTTTTGACCAAATTTTTGCGAGAAAAGTCGCACTTTTGAATTCGTGTGGGACTTTTCTCGCAAAAATCCGCCATTTTCTGCTAGTTTTTCCGCGCTGCGATTTTTAACACAGTGTTAGTTTTCTCGCAGTGGGGAATGCGACTTCTTTCGCACTCTATGCTGTTTTATTCGCACTGCGATTTTTTTCGCACTGCGAGTCTGGCCGCGCAACAAAAAAAAATGACGCTGGTAGTCATTTTCAAAGGAGTAAAACACTTTGAATCTTGTTTTATTTAATTTTAAAACGTTGGAAAGTTACTTTATTTTATTAAAACTAAAAAGTTTTAACATCTTAAGGTAAAAGAAAACGACTTTTACTCATTTAAACACAAAATTTTCGCTCCGCTTTGTTTTTATTTTTTTTTTGTTGTGCAGCCCAACTCGCAGTGCGAAAATAATCGCAGTGCGAATAAAGCAGAATAGAGTGCGAAAGATTTCGCAGTCCCCATTGCGAGAAAACTAACACTGTGTAAAAAACCGCAGCGCGGGAAAACTTACAGAAAATGGCGGATTTTTGCGAGAAAAGTAGCACACAAATTCAAAAGTGCGACTTTTCTCGCAAAATTTTGGTCAAAAATTTAGTGTACAGTCGGACATTCTCTTGTGTTATATATTCTTGGTATTATCAATAATTAAAATAGTGTCATGCATGTTATATTATTTTTAATAACTACTTGAATGAAAATCATAGCTATTTTATGCTATTTGTTATAAAAAAAGGATGTAAGCGGTTTTCTTTTAATTGGATATTACACGACCCCCATTTTTTATTCTGTAACAGCCCAACCCAGCTGTGGTCTCTTTTTAAAAAAATTACCAACTCTACTCGACTTAACGGTAGAAATTATTAGAGATTGTATTGATTGTAGTGGTGGTTTTAACACTCTACACTCAAACTATAGATGTTGATGCTAATGCCTTTCTACTTCAACTTATTGATTACACTTAACAAAGTTTTCAGAGTAAAATTAGACAAATATCTTAAAATTAAAATAAAATACTAAAAGCCGCACAAGATAAGATTAAAATAAAGCATTAAATACATTAAAACTCTCGCCAGCCAGTTAATAATAAGACTAACTATTTTTGAATACAAAATTTAAGCTCATAAATGACTTAAGAAAAAAATAAGTCGTTTTGAACCCCATAATATTTTTAGTTTTCAGTAAATAAAACCCTAATTTTTAAAAATAAATTTTACACGAATAATTAGTTTGTTTTATTTTTGGAAAATTTGCTAAATTTCATTTGACTTAACTATGAACCATATTACGAAATAATGGGTTTTAGCAGCAAAATGAGTATCTATAACATTACTTGACTTATAAACAAAAACACTAACAACGAATTAAGCAGTATTGTGACCATAGGTGAGAAAGGGGGGGGGCAGGTTGGGGTCCACCCCCCCCCCCCTGGCCTCGAACTTTTGACCCCCCCCCGACGAAAATCTAGGGCCCCCCCTTCCCCCAAATTTCCCGAATTTTTTACCCCTGACCCCCCTCTAGATTTTGAAAATCTGACCCCCCCCCCCCTATCCCCTCGGGAAAATTTTAGGTACCTTTTTTTTATACTAAATTTTCTTCCAAAAACGTGAATTTTCATCACATATTCATGTTTTTACACCCTTTTTATACATGAATATGGCTTTTTATTCCAATAAAATGTAGTATTATCCTATAAAAAGAAGAGATTATTAAAGTTATTATGGTTTAAAACTCGTTTTGCTTTGGACACCGGACCCCACTTGGCCCCCCCTCTAGATTTCCAACTTTCGCACCCCGGGTCGACCCCCCCCCTAAAAAGCTAAGGGGGGTCCGGACCCCCTGGGACCCCCCACCTAGAATTCAAAATTCGATTAACTCCGGGTAACCACCCCCCCCCCCCATAGCTTCCCCGACCGTGCTCACCTATGATTGTGACATAAAAATTACTATTAAAAATTCTCATTCACACACTTTGTTAACCCTAACAGGCACATTTTATTTTTTTACATTCCGCTAGAGTTAGAGTTATACAGTTGAAAAAAAAGTTTTTTAATCCAACGAACAACTGTTGCAACCACGTCGGGTTTACCTTTAGTTTTTTTATTGCCGTATTTTTGTCACACTTTTACAAAAATATATGTCAAATCTGCGAATCTGCTACTTTTTAGTCCCGCTTCGTTTGAGTTCTGGAAAAAAATCACTGTGAGCTTCGTTTCAGTCCCGCTTCGTTTTAGTCCCGCTTCGTTTTAGTCCTGCTTCGTTTTAGTCCCGCTTCGTTTGAGTCCAGCTTCGTTTTAGTCCTGGCGGAAAATACATTCATCAACTTGTATCATTTTCCTGCGTGCAAAATATTTGCATAATTAAAAAAAATCGATTTACTCGCCTAAAGTTCAGTAGGCACAGCCAGCTGTTGTTTTTGTCTTCTTAATCCCCGGATGTTATTACGTAACACGTGTGTAAATAACTAGCGTATGTTCAAAAAGAAGGCTTTTGAATTAAATTTAATTAATGTGTCCAAAAAAATAGATTATAAAAAGCTTCTTGTTTTTATTTGTTCATAGAAATTTTTTATTAAGTTGTTACAACAGAACGTTTATTAAAAGAGTGTTATTTCATGCAGTTTCATCGATCAAAGCAAATCCAAAAAAAACATGAAAAACTAAATTACTTAAAATTTATTAGCGATTGTAAGTAGTTTTTAGGGCCGTTGGAGACCCTAAAGTTTGAAAATAAAATTTAGTTAGTTAAAAATTTTGTTGGTTATACCCAGGATTTCTTACTAAAATTTGAGGGTTCCAGTTTAACACTACGAATCGGGGTTTGAGGGATACACGGGCCTTACTTTTCTTACATTTCTGAGTATACCTTCCCCAAAGCCGGGAGGTTATCTTACTATCAAACAAACTGTAAGAATTTTAAATTTTCGTTCATTTTGATCATCAGTTATTGTAAAAAAATACTAATAACACACTTTTATATACATAAATATTATGTATGTGTTCCGAACCTTCAATAACATGCTCTGGAGCTCCGGCCATTTAAGATGAAGATATCACCGCAGCTCCGACCATTAAATGAGCGATTTCAAACTTATGTATATTAGATTCATTTATGTTAAAAAAAACTATTCTATTTGCTTTTATATGATCCTTTTTATTGATATGTGATTCCTTTTATGATTTCTTACAAACATTTAATTGTAAAACAAAATTTTGGTTAAAAGGTATACCAACAATTAGTGACATAAAAGCAAATTAAATGAAAAAAATATTTTATTAACGTTTTTGTTTTATATTATAGATTCTGAATTTATTGTTTTCTTTTGTGTAATTGGATGCGATAATAATAAAAATGTTGCAGATATAAAATAAAGGAATTTTCTAAAATTAATATAAAACTTTCCGAAAAAATAAATTATAAAAGTATATGGTTTGGTTTTTAAAGGAGTAATACCACAAATCAAATTCCTGTAACGCCCGGATCATACAACTTTGTTACTGAACCGATATAATTAAAATTTATGAATGTTGTTGAATTGGGCTGGAGAAACCAAAATATTTAATTTGAAGTAGATTAAGATTAAAAGAGTAGTTTTGTAATAAAAGAGTACTTCATTCAGGGCATTATAGAAATTTGGTTTGCGACAGTCCTTATTTAATTGCAATAAACTAAACGGGGCAAAAAACTAAAAATAGTTTTGACGTCCACATTAAGATAAAGGTTTTGTATTAAAAGAGTAGTCCATTTAGGGCGTTATAGAAATTTGATTTGTGACAGTGTTCCTTTAATTACAGTAAACTAAACGGGTTAAAAAACTAAAAGAGTAATCTATTTAGGGCGTTATAGAAATTTGATTTGTGACAGTGTTCCTTTAATTACAGTAAACTAAATGGGTTAAAAAACTAAAAATAGTTTAAATAAATGAAAAAATTCTAAAATTCTTAAATCAATGTAAATGAATCAAATAAGCTTAGAAAATTGTAGTACAAAGGTCTTTGTATAAAACAAAATATTGCGGCAAAATGACTTGCGCGGATTTTTCGCCGCGAATTTTTCGCCAAGACTGAAATGAAACTTGCAGCGTTTTTTCCGGGACTGAAAGGAAGCAACGTAGCAGGAACTAGTTTATGAACGCATTTTCCGCCAGGATTAAAACGAAGCGGGACTAAAACGAAGCGGGACTGAAACGAAACTCGCAGTGATTTGTTTCCGGGACTAAAACGAAGCGGGACTAAAACGAAGAAGACCCCAAATCTGCAATACATTGATTTTCGAAATGATGAATATTTCTATTACAACAGTTTTTGTACCAACCAAATCTCAAATAAAAAAACACACGAGATTTATAACCATTTACAGCGTCAAAATTATAATATTTAACAATTTTCATAAGCTAAATGCGCAAATAATATTTTAAATAGCCTGCCTTGGGCAAATTAATTACCATTTGACGAAGTAATGAAAATAGTGTTTTATTAATAAGCAAATACCAACAAAAAAATAAAAGTATAATTTTTGCCTTTTTTATTTAAAAAAAACTATTTCAAAAACTATAAAGTTTTGAAAATAAAAATCTACGTAAATTTAACTTAAGGGGTTAAAAATCATTACTCGTTATATATATAATATTTTATAAAATCTATTGTCGCAACGCGTATCTTATTATTTTAAAACTGTTGTATATTTTTGTATTTACTTATTAACCACCAAAAAAAAATACAATATATAGATCGTATTAGTAAATGCATTTTCTTTATAACCACAAAAATAAAAAAAAACTGCTTAGTTTTTAATAGTGTATAAACAACCTACCTATAAAATAATTATATTATATAATATCCATTCAAAATAAAATGGAAAATAATATTACCCAGCACACACAATCAATTTGAAACAATTACATTTCATTAGTTTTGTTACGTGTTTGTATTAGCAATGTTCTTTGGACATCCGAGCTCCGGATTAAAGCCCTATTTTTATATTAATTTTGTGCATAATTAATGAATTATGCCACATATTACTTTATCAAACTTTTTTTGTAAACTATTTTTTTTCGTAACTTACTAAAAACCATAAAAATAGCCCAAAACTGTAAATAAAAGAATATAAAACTTTTAATACAAATAGAATAATTCAAGTTTGAATAAACTTGAAATCGCTCAATTAAGAGGAGGAGAATTTTGGAGGATTCGCCCCCCCCCCCCCATTTTATTGCTCCCCCCGCTCAAAAATGAAAAAGTACCCAAAAACTATGGCGCCATTTTTTATCTATTATGACGCCGACATCACGAAGTTTTTGCAGTTTTTAACTATTTAATGCAATTTAAGCCATTTTAGACCCTTTTTTTGCCTTATTATCGTTTTGTCTCCTTTTCCCTTTTTTACCCTTTTTTTCCTTTCTTCCCTGCTTGCCCCCCCCCCCGTTTCAAAAAAGTTGCCCGCCTCCAATAAAACCCCAGGGGGGCAGTGCACAGGTCTGCATTATGCTTAAAATTATTTTATTAGAATTTTTAGGTCTATTTCTTAATAGTCTAATAAGTAATAAAAAAACTAGTTTACAAAGATTTTTTCTGACAAAATAATTCACTGTGGAATTATTTATAAGATTATTACAAAAATAAGGAGGAGCTTAAGAAAAAATCACTAATCCAGTTCAGTCATAATTTTTGTATATCTAACGACTAACGTATACTAATGAAGTCTTGTAATTCGTTATTAAAATAGCTTAAAAATAATTTTGTGACTGTTTTTAAAACAAAAATTTAGATTCAACAGACATTTCAAATAATGAAACGTTTGTACAAATTGAAAAAATAGCTTACAACTATCTTTCTGATATGCAAAAATAATACGAATAAAGTTACATTATAAATTACTGTATAATATATACATCTTATCTTATTCATATAGGAAACAGCAAATTATATTGACGGCATAAATTAATATAATTATTTTAAGATCTAAAATATCTACTAATAAAGACATGAAATGTAAAAGAAAGAATAACTCTACGTTTTTCCACAAAAACTACTATTACAGATAGCTATCTGACCAGGTTTTTGTAATTCCTAAGTTATACAAATTCCGAATATCAGTGTCACGACAATATCGGTGACAATATGGGAGATTGAGGTTGAGAGTTATATATTTCAGATAAACCTTTTTTATTAAAACTACAACTAAAACAGCTGTAATAATTTTGTTGGAGTATTTCATGTCCCAGAAGTTTTTATATTTTATAAGACATAGCTTTAGTGACAATTTCTAAAAACTACATGAACACGATTTGCCAGTTAATTATGTTGTCAGAGGACAAGCTTACATATGAAAGAAACAAACAACAATAAAATAAATTTATTGACTATTTTCAAAACCATTTATTCCAAGCTTTTTTGATGCAATGTTTTTAATCGGTCAAGAGGCAGATGAAGAAATAGAGGGTCTCGCAATTTTCTAATATCTCCTTCGACCTAAAAACAATTTTTTTAAAAAAATAATATCTACTATTATTAGTATTATAATTGTGTTGATATTTGTTATTGTACGCTATTATTATTTCCAATAAACCTTTAAAATTAAAAAAAACCACAATATCTACGATGCACGGAGAACAAGAAAATGATTGAGCGAAGGTTATACTTCCAATTCTAAAATTAGCAGATTTTAGATCTCGTAAAATTTGTGGTTACTCTTAGTTTTAAACACCCTCAAATAAAATGTATTGATTCAATATATACATGGGCGGGTTGCTGCGGAATGGGTGGGGAAGAGGTTAATTTCGGATTGAGGGAGGGTGTTAAAATCCAAGAAATGTGTTTTACCCAAATCGTTTTGTTTATAGAGTGCTTTACACCCATCCGTATCGTTTGTAAAAACGCTAAAGAGGTAGTTCTAACAAGCCAGGTTTCTTAATTAAAAATGCCTAAGATATTTATTTATGACACGGACAGGGTGATGGGATAATTAAACGACTTTGATGGCATTTTTTACCCAATTTTTCCAAATTAGGTAAAACCGTTTAACTAAACCCCTCTTTCTTGCACTATGAAGTGGCAAGATTAAACGCTCACTTAAAAAAATTTGAAAAGGGTATATAGTTCAAGTTCAACCACTGTGATAATGTATGTTAGCAAGAACCTAGAACTTTAATTTTATTTTAGGAAAAAAATAAACCTGATTAATAGCTGTTTTTAACTGATTGTATCTTTCCACATTGAAACCAGTCTTTTTGGCAGCACCGTGGAATTTTTTCCAAAATATTCGTTTCTCTGCATCATGGTACTCATAGGACTGAAATACAAAAGTTATTTACAAAAAATCTATATATTCTTTTTTACTCTTAAATAGAGAACACTGTCTTACGAATATTTAAAATTAAAACACAAATAGGGAAAAAATGAGAGTGAGAATGTTTTCATTTTGATAAATTTTTATTTCAGAAAATATTAGGTACGCGGTTGGTGTTGAATGAGATTCGAAAAAACAGAGAAGGACAATTGCACGTAGCAAACAATAAAAACACGGTAATTTAACGTCACTGATATGAACCTTAACTAAAAGCAAAAAAAAAATTTAGAATGTTACTCTGAGACTAAAATTTTGTTTTAATGTTTTCCTAAAAACAAAGAAGATCATTGTAAACTCCACTCTACCCTATTATTTATAGCTCTACTTTAATTTAAACTATTAATTCATTGTTCTAAAATATGTATATAATATGATATTTAGCGATACAAAAAACTTTGTAAAAGTACTGATTGCATTAAAAAGTTTGGTTTTAATGGAAGATTTTAGATATATTTTAAAATATAATATACTTCAAAACTTTCTCGAAATCAGAAAGCAGATAGTTTTGAAATTTCAACATGGAGTCACAATGGCAAGGAGGCAAGTAAAAATTGGACGGATGGAGAAAACCATCGAGACATGGACAAAATTTAGACACATTTTCTTAATGATTTTATTTGTAATGCTATGCTAAATATTTCGTATTAGACTATTTAAATTGTTGATTTTGACTTTGTTATTTCATGCTTATTATTCCGGTAAATTAAAATATGATTGGTTGGTCACACCTGCACCCAGTGGCAGTGGCGTGCCCAGGATTTCATTTCGGGGGGGGGGGGGGGGGGCTGGGGGGAGAAAATACTAACCCCCATGCCCACCTATGGGTAAACCCCCCCGCTTCCCAGAATTTGAGGGTAGGGGGTTAACCCCTCCTGTGCACATGTATGGGTCTGGGGGTGGGGAGCGAGAGATTACAAAATTTAAGGTTTTTTTATACTTATACATTTAAAACACGTGTTTAAAACGTTAATAAAAAGATAATAGTGTTTATAGTAGTTTTATTAAACATGTATGCCTTAACTACTAAACGGAATAATCGATTTGAAATCGAAAAACTAAAATAAATTGTCTGTTTAAACCAACCGCGTAGCGGAGAAATTTTTGTTTTTTTGCCTATTAATATGCTTTTGGAAGGCATCAGGAAAGGAAAGTTTCTGTATTAATATTAAAGAAAAAAATTATTCTCTCCTAAAATTTAAAAAACAATCCGGCTTCGCCGGATTTCCGGGGGGGGAGGGGTGGCTGCCCCCCCCTGGGCACGCCACTGCGTGCCCCCAGTTGTCGACTGAACGACTAACTGTCTGTAATTGTTTAATGCAGGTTGTTTGTTATACTTTAAATAAATCGTTAGTATTAGTTAAAATAAAACTTTTAAGATTTATTTCTAAGATTTTATTTAAAAACAAAATAATATATTAAAATATTATTCTAATATGCATCCCTAAACTTTAAACAAATATAAGAAGGGTTAAGCCTCTTCTACTGTTTGTTTAACTTTTTAACATTAAGAAAATTCTGTTTAAAATTCGCCGCAACTTACAAAGTTTTTTTAAAACGTTTTATTCAAAAGTATCAATGCTATTGTTTTTTCATGAAAAAACAGGTTTGAAAAAAACACCGCTGCAAAATCTTTTTACAACGTAAAAGGTGCTCGATATTTAAAATTTCAAAATTGAACAAGGAAATTTACTCAAAACAAACATTTTTATAAGGAAGGGGGTCCCAGGGGGTTCGAACCTTCCTGGCTTGTTTCTAAATGACAAAACCCACAATTTATGTGTTGTTACGTTAGGCCTACTATTGAATTTTACAGACTAAAATATGTCAGTTAGTAGGCCTAAAAATTGTATAGCTGAGTAAACAAAAAACCCTCCTTATTTAATTAAATACTCCATTTAAGGTAGAATACCACAGTTATGACAGATTTTTACTAAAAGTTAGATCAAGTTAGATATTAATTTTTGTCTGACAAAAGTATAGTGCGATCGAAAGCTCAGATTATGATGTATCCAACCGTAATAGTTTCATTGTTTACCGAATGTTATTTCGAGATTTAGTTTGATGAATTTAAAGCTCAAAAAAGTTTTTGGCCATTTAAAAAAAATTGATTCGCTCAGTTTTTCCCGCAATTTGACAGAAAGTTAACGAAAAATAGGGGGCAACTTTTAGATGTGGTTTGGAGTAAAACGTAATTCAAAATTTTAAGAAAATCAAAATAATCGATGTTTTTAAAAGAAAAATCACATAAAAAAATCCTGAATTAGTTTTTTAATCAAATACAATTCAAAGTATTGATTAGACTTGTGTCTAACTATTTCCAAACTTTCATTAAAATCTGAGCGAATCAAATTTTTTAATTTTCATTTAAATTTTTTTTATTTAACGCCGAGAAACTTCATTTCGAACCGTTTGTTTAAAAGTATCTTTTATGAGAAAGATCTCAGATGGGCCAGTAGCCGAGTGGTTAGAGTGTCGGAGCTGCATCCTCGGAACAGTTGGTTCGAGTCTCCCGCAGCCAATATTATTAACGTCAAACTTTTTAATTAAAAAAAAGTGTTTTTTATTTAAGATGCGCTAAATGAAAAATCAAAAAAAAGAATGTTTTTGGTAATAAATTTATTTTATTATAATATAATATAATGTATATTTATTTTATTATAATATAATATAATGTATTTTTGACATGTATTTTATTGGTGTCATTTAATGATTGTAAACGATAACAATTTTTAAAGAAAAATGAATGTCAAAAATTGAATGAGCAAGTCAAATTACGTCAGTAAAAATTAATTAGAAAAGATCTGCCGTCAAAAACTAACTGTGGTGTTCTACTTTAAGGGTCTTTATGAAATTTACACTAAAAATTAACCCAAGAAAGTTTTTTCTTCAATTTTTCAATTAATTAAGTTTTCTTCAATTAATCCCAAATTAATATATAATATATATATATATATATATATATATATATATATATATATATATATATATATATATACGGGCTTTGGGCCCATACATGGGCACGGGGGGGGGGGGGGGGGGGGGGGGGTTAACCCCCCCCCCCAAATTCTGAGAAGTGGGGTTTAACCCCCCCACTCAGAAGTGGGGGGGGGGAAAAAGTTAACCCCCCCCCCATTTTGGAAAAATGAAGAAAAAAAATGTCTTTAAAATGACTTCTAACTGCCTCCAAACTTAAGTTTTGAGGTCAAAATGAATGTTTTAAGCAATAAAAAGCTCAACAATGCAATAAAAAGGGCTTTTTGACCTAAAATTAGTGTTTTTAACCTATTTTTCCTTCAAAATCGAAAAACGATATGGGTAAATGCACTCCAGAAAAAAAACGATATGGGTATTTTGCGTTTCTCAGATTTTAACCCCCCTTAATTTGGGGTTTAACCCCCCCCCACTCCGGACTAACTTGCCCATGTATGTTTGGGCCCCCAGGACTGTCCTCACTTTTACGACTTCCTCCTTCCTTGTTCCTTCCAGCTTAGCTTCTGACACCGCGCTTCTAGGAACAAAAGCATTTCCGCTTCCGGTATACCGTGCTTATATTTTTACAGCAATAAGAATAGATAGCTTTATAAAATATAGCTCTACATACCAAGCCCTATTAGTTATGCTCTTCATGTTAGTTTTATTAAAAAGCAAATTGAAAATCCCCCGCTACCACAATAACATTAAAGTAAAAGGACAGCTAAAAGCTAATTACCTATATATCATTATTTATTACGCTTGGTTTGTAAGATATAAAAACTAAAAAACTACGTCATCATAGTTTTTCATTTTGAAAATTAAATCATACTAAACAAGGCAGAAACGGAAACCAGAACAAATTTTAAATTAATAATTAACTACAGTTTATACAAAATTAATGTGCACCGGTGACAAAAAACAAAATCTCAATAAAGTCATAGGGTTCACCAAGGGCCGGATTGGATATCTGGTCCAGTCTGGTGGATCCGGTATGGCGAAAGCCAAAACCTACCCCAAAAATGACAGGGGACGGGTTAGGTTAGGTTTTGCTTAGCTTAGGTTTTGCTTAGCTTAGGTTTTGCTTAAGTTTAGGCTTAGCTTAGATTTTGTTTAGGCTTAGGTTTTGCTTAGGCTTAGCTTAGGTTTTGCTTATGCTTAGATTTTGCTTAGGCTTCGTTTTTGCTTAGGCTTAGCTTAGATTTAGCTTAGGCTTGGAGGTTTTGCTTAGGCTTAGACTTAGCTTTTGCTTAGGTTTCGCTTATGCTTAGGCTTAGGGTTTGCTCAGACTTAAGTTTTGCTAAGGCTTAGCTTAGTCGCTGATTTTCTTTACCGTTTTTGGGGTAGGTTTTGGCCCTTCTCATCTGGTATATCCGGCCATTTTTGGATCTGGTCCGGTTTGGCGGGATCTCTTTTAAACCAGATCTTGGCCGGATGTGGCTTTTTTCATTAATATAATAAAATTAATTTTATTTCATATTATTTTGACACTCCCAACAAAAATTTTAACTTATGCTATTATCCCGCGATAGGATAATTGTTTTGACCCATGACCATGATGGATCTTTTTGTTTTTTGGTTGTGTCTGTGATTTTGTTAATTCCTAAACTTTTTATGAATTAATTTGTTTTTTTTCTGCATATTTTGTTTTTAAAAAAAATTATATTACCCACAAATTAAGAGTTTTGGGCATACATGGGCAAGTTGGTCCGGGGTGGGGGGTTAAACCCTAAATTAGGGGGGGGGGGGGGTTAAAATCCGAGAAACGCAAAATACCCATATCGTTTTTTTTCTGGAGTGCATTTTACCCATATCGTTTTTCAATTTTGAAGGAAAAATAGCTAAAAAACGCTAATTTTAGGTCAAAAATCCCGTTTTATTGCATTTTGAGCTTTTTATTGCTTAAAACATCCATTTTGACCTCAAAACTGAAGTTTGGAGGCAGTTAGAAGTCATTTTAAAGACATTTTTTTTCTTCATTTTTTCAAAATTGGGGGGAAGTAAAGGTTTTAAAAATAAGGCTAGTATACTATCAGGGGATCGTGACAGTTGGTTTGGTAACTTTTTTTTAGAAATTTTTATATATTCTTTTCAGTTTTTTTATAGTTCAATCATTAGTATTGTTTTGGTTTTAAGCGCTATAAAAAATAAAATCCAAAATTTAAGCTTTGTCATGTTGGTCGTCATCCTCTCAAGAGGAATCAACTAGCTCCACAGTAGGTTTGTTTTATTATGAAAAACAATGACAGAGTTGTTTTATATACCTAACATATTTATCTAACATTAAATTTGTTTATAAGTTTTTTTTTTCATTACTTTAATATATTTATTTTATCAGTACCAATCATTTGTTTGTTTGTTTGTATGTATAGAAATCCCAATAACCCCCCCATATAAAATGAGAATTGCTGTTCATATCCTTACACAATATTAGAACTCACTACTAATATGGGCCACTGCAGCATGCAGTGCACACCCGTGCACGATCTGGAAATACTCCCCCCCCCCGCCCCTGCTTTATTGGAGGATTTACCCCCATCGCCGTTTTAATGTCCCCCGCCCAAAAATAAAAAAGGATCCAAAAATTATGACGCTATTTTTGACCTATGTATTATGATGATGCCATCATCGCGAAATTTTTGGAGTTTTTAGCCTATTTCAGTGCATTTCAAGCCATTTTAGACCTATTTTTTTTACCTTGTTTTCGCTTTTTTGTCCCTTTTTTCCTTCTCTTTTCTCTTTCTCCCCTGCTTGCCCCCCGGGAGGGGGGGGGGCAGTGCACAGGTCTGCACCATGATATAATAATGTTTATTTTGTCAGTAAGAAATTACTACAAAAAAGGCAAGTAAAGGTACATTTAGTACAATTTAATTACTTCCTATTTACTTAAATACACGATAAAAACTTGACAAATCCACTGTATCAAGCGAAATTTTAAAAACTCTAAGCGATTTTGCATAAACAACACATTCAGGCAAGCTATTCCATACTTTAACACATCTTTGTGAGAAACTAAATTTACGACAATCTAACTTATACTTCTCCGATAATTTTAATTTATACATATGACCACGCGTAAAATATGGTGAATTTTCAAAAGCAAAAAAATTTACAAATTTTAAATCTACATTTTCATACACTATATTATAGACCATACATAAATCAGATTTTAACCTTCGCAATTCTAATGAATCAAGATGTAAAGCTTTTAAACGTGATTTATAATCACTATAAGGAACATTGCACCGCTGAAAAACTTTGCGAGTAAAAACTTTTGGATTCTCTCCAATTTTTTGATATCGCTTTTCGCTTATCATATATGGATTAAACACTGAAATACTTGACTCTAAGAGGGGTCTACAAAAACTTTGTAAGCACGTAAGAGTAAAAAAGGATTGTCAGTATTAAAGCAACGCAAGATAAGTCCTGCTCTAGAATAAGCTTTAGTTGCTATTTTTGCACAATGAGTGGAAAATTTTAGGTCATTTGTAATCAATACTCCTAGATCTTTAATATGATTTACAGAAGCAATTTTAGTGTTTTTTATGAATACGACGATGTAGGTATCAAGCTGTTTCCTATTGACAGAACACTACATTTTTCAATTGCAACATTTAGCTGCCAAAGGTCTGACCACGTGCCAAAGGTTAAATCCCGTAGCACTAAGGGAGCCGTTGGGACTCTTACAATACATAATATTCATGGCAACTGTTATTAAGCTAAATATATATATTTTTAGATGATATATTGCTAGTGATTGTTTTTGATAAAAATATTACATGCCAAATCATATGTATTCAATACCCAGGAGGTGCGTATTTCCCCCATCAGTACCATTTAGAAAACTTAAGCTTACACCATTTTTCTTCACTTTGTTAATGCTATTTGATATGTATTAAGCCAATAAAATACCTTTTTATTATTTTATTTTATAATTTGACAATAGTATTGAGTTTGAAATATTTTTCACATATCCGGTCCGGATCTCCGGATGCGAATCTCTATTAAATGCATTCTTATCACATCATTTTTTTATTTCTGAAGAGCATTTTATCCATACATGAGCAGAAAAGGAGGGGGGTTCACCCCATAGGTGGACAGGGGTGAGGGGTTACCCCCCAAAAATCCCGATTGTAGCGGACATCCTCCCTAAAATTTGGGGGTACCCGGACACCCCCCCCCCCTAAAATTTGGGGGGTCCCAGTACTAAAAACGCTAAAAATGGGATATTTGAGCTATACATCAAAAAAAATTTTCGGGACACCCCCCCAAATTTCAGGGGGTCGGGTATACCCTCCCCCTCCCCCAAAATCCGGGAGGCTGCCCACCTATGATTCACCTCCCTTCCCCTAGCCTCAAAATTTGGAAACCCCCTCCTAGTAAAAATCTAGGTGTCCCCCTTCCCCCCACAAATTTTTTTATTTTGACACCTAACCCCTTCCCCCCTCTTGAATTCTCAATCCACCCCCTCCCCTTCCGAACAAAATTTTGGGTAAAACAAAGTCAAAATCTACCTACTGTCACAAACAGCAGGTCTTATTGAGCTACCTACTGGCAGCTCAATCTATCTGAAAATAAGTGTGAAGTACTACATTTAAATATTTGTAAAAATGTGCACAAAACGGATTATTACTTAAATAATAAGAAGCTACCTAAAACTAATATTGTAAAAGACTTAGGTGTGTTCATCACTAGTGACTTAAAGTTTTCAACACATTGTAAAAAAATAGCTAGTAAAGCTTTAAAAACAGTAAACTTAATTTTTAGATGTTTCAAATCTCAATCCATTAAAAACTATCTTATTGCTTATAAAAGTTTTGTTCGTCCTACTGTTGAGTATGCAAGTGTTGTTTGGAACCCATATATGACTAAAGATAAATATATTGTAGAAAAAGTCCAACGCTATTTTACCAAACGAGTTTTTAAAGTTTGTAACTTAAAAGATACTGGATATATAAACAGACTAAAAACACTTAATCTAGAAACTGTGGAGAAAAGAAGAGAAAAGATGGATATGTTTGAAACATTTAAAATCTTAAACCAACTGGTAAACTTAAATCCTGAGAAATATTTTGTTCTTAACCCAAATTCAACCAGAGGACATTCAAAAAAACTCAAAAAAGAGCACTCAAGAGTCAATTGTAGAAAATACTGTTTTTTAATAGAGTTATAAGTAAATGGAATTATCTAAATGAAGATCAAGTTAGTTCCAAAACTCTGTACCAATTTAAAAAATCTTTGATGAATTAACTAATGGAAATTTAAATGGCTAAATAAAGAGCTTTATTTTTTTAAGGCCTTTAGTCATTTTTTTTCTAGTAAATCTAAATCAGCCAGGTCTTCTCTCAATTTTGTGATTTTTGGTGTTATTGTAACTCAACTGGGTTGCAATCGCATTTGTGTTTGTTTTGTCCTTCTTACTGTTTTCTTTATGTATTACTAGAAAAATAAAATCTTGAAATCTTGAAAAACACGTTTTTGTAGTGAAAAATAGCAGACCTGTGCACTGCCCCTCCCAATAAAAAAAACGGGGCGGAGCAAATTCTCTAATAAAGCGGGGGGGGGGCATTTCCAGACCGTGCACAGGTCTGAAAACAGCATATACTTCTGTACTTTTTTGATACATAAAAAGCCTATTTCTGTGTATAAAGTTCTATATTAGTGCTAAAAAACTTGAATCGATGATTTAAAATAACTTTGTTTAGAAACCGGACCCCACCTGACCTCCTTCTAGATTTAAAACTAACCTACCCCAGGTCGACCCTCTCCCATAAACAGCTGGAGCCCTAAGCCTAACCTAGCCTTTAAAAGGGCCATTTATCCGTGGTAGCCAACCACCTCTAGCTTGATGGTCCATGCTGCATGGATGTTCATGCATGATTTCACACATATCATCTTTTTAATTAAAAATATAGATAAATGCTAATTTTAGATAAAAAGTCTTTGATTAGATTTTAAAGTTTTTTATTGCTAAAACACTCATTAACACTTCAAAACTTTAGTTTACAGAGGGTTATAATATTTGATTTTAGTATACTGCACAAATTAAACTTGCCGAAAGCATCCCCCAAAACAAAACAAGCCGAAAACAAATGAGAAATTTTAGTCCCAGTCCCATAAGCCATTAATAAGCCAGTTATTCAAAAACCCACAGGAATTAAACCAACCTAACTTAAATATGTCTCCCTCTAAATAACTTTTTGATGTCTTCAAAGTGATATACTTTGAAAATCACACGAGTTTAGTTTGTTTAAATTTGAAACATAAAGTTTAAAAAACGAATGAAAATGTTATAAAATACGATATATTTAAAACCACAATCGATCGATTATAAAATTTTTTACGCAGCAAAGAATTTTTTAAGGGTTTTTAAATCTGGATTTTAGGTGTAATGTAAATTTTGGCAAAATGTAGGATCTAAAATTTAAAAAAATAAATTAATTGGGCAAGCCGTATTGGGACTCTTGCGTTTTTTAAATTTTGGGGAGAGAAAAATTTTTTCTTTATTATTAACACAGAAACTTTCCGATGCCTTCCAAAAG
>JASAMX010002509.1:0-41291 GCA_030248175.1 Microlaimidae sp. YZB2_3 | reverse complement strand
TTGTTGAACTTGATCATGCTAAAACGTGCTTGCTATGTTTTAGTGAAATTGAGCAAACCGAAGAGTTTTCTTCAAGTGAATCTATTTCGTCCAAAATAATTCCACCTAAAATGGATACGGCGTCATCTCAAATAAACGAGGAATATAATGCTTGTCACTTATCTGATATTTCATACTCAACCCTAAGCCACGACTATTCAAAGTTTTCTGACCATGAGGAGTCACCCCTTATTACTCCAGTGGAGGAGAAAATAACACCTTTTACAAAGGAAAAAAGGGAAAATTCTGAAATAGTCCCACCTGGGCGCTGTTTCATAAAAGTTCCCAACATGCTGTTTTTTTGTTGAAGTCCATTTCTTTTTTGTAGAAAGCTACAAAGAAATGAAAATGCAATAGACTTTTGGAAAAACTTATAAAAAACCAAAAATTTGCATAAATATTAATTGCAAAAATCCCTATGCTTTATCATAGGATTTCATTTCTTTGTAAATATTTACAAAGAATCAAATGTTAGTAACATTTATGAAACAGCGCACACCTGAAACACAAAATGAGAAAAAAAAACAGAAACGGTCCACAAGAAAGAAAAAATCGATAATATTAAACAAGATAGAAAACAAAACGAAAAAGGACGACTATCCTTACTAAAGCTCAAAATTCCCACACCTGAAGAGTTAGCCGCAAACGTGGCCAAACAAGAAAAACAAAAATTACAGTATGATAAACATATATAATCTTACATTTTCAAACCGGGCGATGTTGCTTACCTTTACACAAAATTGCAAAAGAAAAGTTTAACTGAAAAACTATCTCATCCATACCACCCAATGCGTATTTTAGAAGTCTTAGAAAATAATGCTTTAATAAGGCCATTAAATATGAAATCAAAGGTCAAACCGAAATGGATGCATATAAATCTTTAAAAACCTGCACGAGCCACTATTTTATCAACTTTTATACTCCCTGAGGATGACGCTCAGGCCTTAAAAGCGCTCGAAAATAATATTGAAATTGAAAAAAATCCCGCTAAAAACAAGCGATCAAAAAGCCTAACAAACATTTCACTCATCGACCCTGCTACCAATATTGATGACAAAAACCGAAAAACTGTACCGACACACAATTACAATTTAAGGCCACGCATAAAAAAATATTAAACAGTAGCTTAAATATTTTAAATACTTCCCAATTGTTCCTTTGATCATACTTAGTTATTAAAAATGTTTACGTGTTTAGAAAATTTATAATCGGAAAAGCCGAAATTGATACAAAATTTTATAGCTATAAAATTTCATAATAATCCAAAGAGTACTAGAGTTATATATTATAATCGCAATTCTTAATTCAAGTCGTTAATCTTGAATATATTTTGGAAAACAAATAAATACCGCTTAAATTAAGTAGCCTACGGTTTGCAGTATGCCCAATATTATGTTTATTTGATGATGACTGACTGCTATATAATTGGCTAATAAATAAAAATGACAACAATAAAGCGGATTTATCGCGCCCAAAAGACTATAAAAGTGATTAACATTCCAGTAAACGCATTAGTTAATGTGACTTACGCGATCTTTATCAAATTTTTCCTCTAAACCTAAAAATTTAAAGTTTTCTAAATTTAGATCAACAATGTTTACCATCGGAAAGCTTATTCCAGTATCTTTAGCTGTAGTGGTTGCGGCGACCACAAAAACCAATATGATTGTAACAATCGAGGACGTTGCTTTGTTAATGGACAGTTGGGGTTATGGAAAAAACCGTAGTCGAATATGCAAATGTTTAAAAAATAAAAATAAATTTGAACGACTCCAACAAAACAAATTCCGTCTTCGATATAACTGTATGAGAGAGACTCTTTTCCTATCGACAAGCGATTTAATATTGTTTGAATTAGATATTAATCAGTATAAAGCCCATAAATTCCCATTTGTTAAGGAATATTTTACAGTAATGAATATAGTATCCACAAATGGAGCCGACATTTTAAAGGAAACAGATAAGGTGGCAAAAACCTTAGAAAATTGTATTTTATCCTGGGCGCTGTTTCATAAAAGTTCCCAACATGCTATTTTTTTTTGTTGAAGTCCATTTCTTTTTTGTAGAAAGCTACAAAGAAATGAAAATGCAATAGACTTTTGGAAAAACTTATAAAAAACCGAAAATTTGCATAAATATATCTTGCATTTATCACTATGCTTTAGCATAGGATTTCATTTGTAAATATTTACAAAGAATTAAATGTTCCTAACATTTATGAAACAGCGCACTGACTAAAAACATACTTTTTGTTACAGCAATATAAAACACGAGTTGATTGTCGGATGGAGCAGTTGCGGGCGGAAGCAACCGTTGAAGAACCCAAGGATACGATCCCAACTCCAATTGAAAAAGCTAAGCAGGTGGCCCCGGTTGCTCCGAATCCATCTGAGGAGTCCATTCACGTTCCTCAAAGTATCGATGTGCTTGTGACAGAAATAGCGGTTGACGTGGACAATGACAATTTTCCCAAAATTGCACCGATATTTCAATAATAATGTTTCGTAAATAATTGGAAACTAATATTAATCTTTTATTTATTCAATGTTATATTTATTAGCGATATCTCATTAAAAATAGAAAAATGTATGTAGCAATTGTAAAATAGCTGTATCTTTTAACGTTCGTATCAATCTGTTAATGTAAATACCAATTATTATTAAATCTTGTACTGTCGTGTTAGTAATTCTTGTGTGTGAGCTGTGAGGTACAATCACTGAATATAAAAAAAATAAATAAAAATATCATGGCTATCAAACCTTTTATAATCAAATCATTTGTATTCAATTATATTACTTAGTATACTATTTTCGTATTTTTCAATTATTATATTATCCATGACATTATTTTATTACCCAATTCAATATTTATGATTATTCACCATATTATTATCAGTATTATTATTGTTATTTATCATATTTGGTTTACTCTATATTGTTTATTTAATCTCTTTTTTGTGACGTGATAATCGCGAAGTTACAAAAATAACATCACACCCTTTTACACCATATGGGAAACCGGATGTAACAATAGTTACATTTAACACATCTAACGGAAAGAAAACACTAACACTTAGCCATTCTATATCACTAAACAATTATGAAAAATATAAAATCCTAATCTAAACACATAAGCGGTTAC
The DNA here is from genome assembly GCA_030248175.1 of Microlaimidae sp. YZB2_3. Lineage (NCBI taxonomy): Eukaryota > Metazoa > Nematoda > Chromadorea > Desmodorida > Microlaimidae > Microlaimidae sp. YZB2_3. The sequence continues at coordinate 38,111 of JASAMX010002509.1, read as the reverse complement.
GGTAATAGGAATTAAAAACCCATTCTAAAAAAATATGTGATTCACTCCAAATAAATTAATCCCAAGGTCACTGATATGAAAAGATTTAATCAAATGATAACAAATGGGGTCTGGATAACACTTTAATCATTGAAACCACGCCCTGAGTCAAAGATCATTCAGGATCAACGTTATCGATACACTCTTGATTTTAATTAAGTCACACGATAGCATAAAATGCACATAGAAGAAAACGGACACAGATGCTCTTGGTTAGAGCAAGGCCTAATCTCCCACTTAACTCGCTATAAAAGACACCACTTCCTTCGTGTTTTTCATTGTAATTGTGATTATTTACTCTTTCTCGTATTTACGTATCATTATATAATCTTGTTAAATAAACTTTGTTTTATTCTCGCGTTTAACCTTTACTTATAAAATTTTACAAACAAATCGTAAGTATAAGCCAAAAGACAATAAGGCTAATACCAAAAACTATCCAACGCCTATTACCTTAAAGCCTAATAGCCTAGTGAAGGAGTCACACCATTTATTAAATAGAAATAAATGATGAAGAACATATAAAACCTAAACTTAAAATTTTCTTGTAAACTAAGTTTTTTGGCAAACTTTTTAAAAAACATTAATGTTAGTTGTATAACAAAGCAGCAATAAAATAACATAGAATTTCAAGGCTAAATTAGTTTGAACGGCGCAGTGCCGGGGAACTTTTATTTTTAGAATTGAAATATATTTCTATGCATAAAATAAGATACCACTACCAATAGGTGGCTTTAATTGACAACTATGTAGATTTTTAATGTGTTACAAAAAGATTGCATTTAAACATTTTTACAAGCGCTGCAGTATTTGTCAGCAAAAAAAAATTTTCAAAATAAACTGATAAGTTAAAAATAAGTTACATTTAACTCTGAAATTTAGTAACTTGGATTGAATTTGTTCTTATATTGTTATGTTTTCTTGCTTTTATCAATAAAGTTGTTGAAATTAAAAATCACATTTTATTTTCAGAAAAATCCTCAAATATAGACTAGCAGAGGACGTAAGTTGTCAATAACTATAATTTGTGGATTTTGCATTATGAATTAAAAAAAGCCATAAATAACCAATTATAACAAAAAATCGAGCAAATAGTGTTACTATTAAACTATTTTTTTACTTCATTTATTTTTCTGATTTGTTTTAGATTCGCTCTATTGTCTCTTGCTAAATAAACATCAGTGTTTGGCTTATTTTTTTAAATTTCACGTTTAAAAGTTTTTAATTAAAACCTTAAATAAAAACAAAAAAATACATTCGTTGGATATACATAATATTAAAAAAAAACTAAAAAAAACATGCATTTATGTGGATAAGTTTTTGCTCGATAGGTGCTGTTTTTCATAAGACGCTAGCTTCTGGTGTGTTGATAACGCTCTGTTTATGTAATAAAAAACAGTGTTCCACAATGGGACCGTTTTTTCATAGGCGGGTGCGCTTTTTCATAGTTTTTCGGCGTTTCTACAGTAGTCGGGCCCTTTTTCGCGGGTGATTTTAACTAAGGTGCTTTTTTCCCATTACCCTTGTTTCCGGACAGTGGTCCCCACGCGCAAAAGAAATCATGTGTACTATAAGGAGTCGCGAAATTGCGAACTCATTTTGGATTTTACAACTTCAAGTAAAGTTGGAAGCGTGCCCATACACGGTTTCTGCTACCATTACGCTGATTAAAGATAAACCCAACGTGGCTGCAAAAGTTGGTTCGTTGGATTAGAAAATGCCCCCCATTAAGTAACCAATCACGAGAATCAAACGTCATTTTATAACCAATTAGATTCGATTTAATACAGAGTATTTGTTTATATATATATATGTGTTTTTGAGCTTCATTCTGGAATGGTGTGTGGTGCAATCGGTTAAGGCGTAGGCGTAGGTTAGGACGAATGTGCAGAGGTTGAATCCTCACGAAACTAAATTTTCATTTTAATAAATTGTTTTTAGATTTTTTATAATTTTAAATTCCATTCACATAAACAAAAACATGATTTGTTTCCTGCTTTTTGTCAAGTATACAAAAACATGATTTAGTTTCCTAGAATATCTCAATTTTTCAAATTGTCCGGAAAAATCGTCTGCTATTCTTTCTCTTCTGCGTTCTTTTGAAATCTTCGTAATTCTTCGGAAAATGTTCTGCTGGCAAGTTTTTTTGCTGGGGTTTCTTTTCCGTTGTTTGGAATTTGGATGAATCACGGAGGAGGCGCGCAGCCAAATGAAATTGAACAAACTTTAGAATTTAAACATTACGTACAACCGAAAAAAAAAATAAAATATACTACTTTAATAATTATGAATATTTAGTTGTTTTGGTTTTGTTAGGTTGTATTTTTTTTTGTTTTTATTTCTGGAGTGTTTTTTGTTTTTATTTTTTCGTTTTTTTTTATTTGTTTTTTTTTTTTTTTTTTTCTAGTGGTTTTTTTGCGTTTTTGTGTTTTGTTGTTTTAGTTATTTTTATTGTTTTGTAGTTTTTTTGTAGCAGTTTGTTTGCTTGGTGTTTTTGTTTCGTTATGTGGATTTTTATTGCGGTGGTTGCTTTCTCGTTTTTGGTTTATTGCAGTGTGTTTTTTCAGTTTTTTTTGATTGCTGCGTTCGTTTATTTGTTGAGGCGAGATTTGCTTTATCTTCGGATTTTTTAATTTTGGTTTTTTATTTTTAATTTTAACTAAATATAACAAATAATTTCCCTGCAAGTATAAAACCGCAATTTTCGCTGTTTGCACTTGGTTTACTACTAAACGTTTCGCAGTGACAATTATTAAGAGAAATCTTAACATTTGATTTAAAAATTATAATTTGCACAGACGCATTGAATTTTCTAAAAACTGCTGATCTTGTGTAAACGAAAAAATTTCTCCGCATGAAAATCATGTGGACGTGTCTATATCAGTCACGTGAAGACACTGTTGCAGCTACGTTTGGTTAACCTTTAGTGGATTTAGAGGACGAAAAACAATTCTGAGCGATTATTGGAGTAGGTATACAAAAAGACAAGAGTTGAAGCTACGAATATTTTAACTATAAACATTTTACCATATTTTAACCTTTTTACCGGGAATATTTTAAAACAATACTCAAAGCGCAAAAAATAAGAAGAAGTTTATTTTGTATTTGCAAGAATAAACCCCAATGAATTTTAAAAAGTGGAAATTTGCGCTTGACATAGAGTTTGATTAGTTCACCGTATAAAATGATTATCATACTCTTTAAATTTTTCATTTAATTTGCAACTGCACAAACCAAACCCAATTTCTAGTCCACAAATGTTTACTTTAGACTGGTCTACATCAACCCTCTGCTGAATAAAATCAATTGAAATTAACGCCTGGGAAAAATTAACCGTTTTTTCCGCTATATTTTTGGAGGATTTTTCAAGTCTAGTTGATTATTTTAAAAAAGAATTTATAAATGCGAAAACAGTGCCTGTGGATTATATAAAGTCTCATGTTTTATACCAAGTGCCATGAAATTGCCGCCTTTTTCTGCTTTATTTTTAGATTTTTTTTGTCTAAGTTTTAGATTTATTATTTTGATCATTAAATCGACACTAAAAACATAATTAAAAAACTGACTCATAATTAAGTTGCATAAGTCTTTTGGTCATCCTATAGGAGTCTAAGTTTGAATTTTCTAGAGTAGTAGTTCAACGAAACAAAACTTTTACGATATGATCGCTGGAATAATAATAAGAAGAAGAAGAAGAAGAAGAAGAAGAAGAAAAAGAAGAAGCAGAAGAAGAAGAAAAAGAAGAAGAAGAAGAAGAAAAAGAAAAGGAAAAAGAAGAAGAAAAAAGAAGAAGAAGAAGAAGAAGATGGTTCTGAATTTCAAAATTTACTCACGTTCTCTAATAATGGTTGGTGCGGCGCCGCGGGGCTAAATCGCCTCGTGGCACTCCCGCGCTACCCATGATAAAATTTTATTTCATATTATTTTAAGTTTTATTTTTCATTTTATTTTAGTTTTGTTTAGTTTTGTTAGTTTATTATTTTGTGTTATAGTTTTTGAAAACAAATCTCACCTCCCGCCAAACCCTGAAATCTTCTATTGGAGGTGGGGACATTGACTAAAACCCTATACCGGCAACAGTGCTGATACAGGGTTTTGGGCGGTAATATGAAATATTCATAGCCTCTGCTATAAAAAATGTGTTTAGTGTGTATAAAAATTTGAATAAAAAGTTTTATAATAAAAAAGTTACGTCAATTTTAAAAAATTTTCTGAAATTTTTTTTAATAATGGTTGGCACGGCGCCGCTGCGCTAAATCTCCCCGTGGTGCTCCCGCGTAACCCATGATAATGATTGGCGCGGCGCCGCTGCGCTAATCACTCCCGTGGCGCTCCCGCGCCACTCATGATAAGTTTTTTTCTCGTTTGATTAATTTAGTTTAAAAGGAACAAAAGTAAGAATTTTTTCATTTTTTATATTATGTGGCGACCGGACAGTGGTGGGATCAAAGATCTGAAATCTTGGACTACCGACGCTTGCAAGTCAAAACCCAAGTCTCCGGTTGAAAAAAATCAAGAATTTCATGTTGATAATAAAGTTTCAAAATCTAAACCGGAAAAGAAGAGCCTAAATTACCATCACAAACGTAATTGTCTATTTCTTTTATTTTAAAGTTTCAAAATCTAAATCGTAAAAAAGAGAATAAGCTACATACCATTACAAAAATTACGTATATATCTTGATGTGTTATGTGTTCTTATTAATTTAAAGTTTTAAAATCTAAATTGTAAACAAAGAGCATGAGCTACATAACATCACAAAAGTAATGTCTATTTTGTTGTTGATATTTTTCCTGTGCTCTTTACAAGCGAATAAACAACTAATTTACCATTTTGATTTTCTCATTTCTAGATAACAATATTTTAAATGAAAGCCCGAAAAAATATAATGAAAAAACCTCAGACAGCACAATTAATAAAGAATCAATGCTTTCATACGCCCCAACTGAGGAAATTATTGCGGGGAATTATCCTTTGTGTTACGGTAAAATTATTTGTAAATTATTAAATTTATCTTCTGTGTTATCGTGTACACCAATCGCTAACACTTCACTAACACTTGGTTTTTGTGAAGAAGACAAAAACCAAAAGTTCGATTTTTTGGTAATCTAAAAAGCGCGATACATTACTAAAAAAACTTAGTGAACTTTAGTTTTTCGGAGCTACCTTAGCAAATCCCTAAAATTGAGCAAAATTCTATAACGATACAGTTTTGTTTAATGGTGTGTTCTTGAAGAATATCGATATTTTTTCAAGTATAGATATGTATTTTGGATTGCGGTGAGCAAAACTGTGGGATTAACGCTATTTTCAAAAACGTTTAGCAAATCCAAGAGGTGTTTAACGGGGTTTGGAAATTTTAAACAAGTTGTGGTTTGTTTAAAATTAAAAAAAAAACTTTTTCAATTTTTTCAATTGAAAAAAAATTGAAAAAATTTTGTCAGCTAATGAAGTTTCATTTTTTCAGAAATAAACTTCTCTGGACAACACTTTTAATAAAAATTAAACAACCAAATTTTTTAAACGCGATTCTTTATAAATTTTCATGAACGTATTTTACAATACTACAAACTGATCATGAAAAATTTTTATTTGCTTTTTTATAGAAGATGCAAAAGATATTCAAAACGAAGCACTAAAAGGCCCCGAGAGACCTGGTAAAATTTATTTAATTTTTGACAACGTTATTCTAACAATTGTGTCAATACAGAATTAAAGGTAAACCCAACGTGGCTGCAACAGTTGTTCGTTGGATTAAAAATGCTCCTATTAAGTAACCACTCAAATGGCGGAAATCTGACGTCACTTTATCCAACAAATACTCTGTATTGAATTGAATCTAATTTTTTGATAAAGTGCCATCAGATTCTCGTAATTTGAGTAGTTAATTAATGGGGAGGGGGCTTTTTTTAATCCAATGAACAACTGTTGGAACAACAACATGGACCTCTATACCCCTTCATACATAATCCATGGAGTATAGCGATCCATGCATAATCACACTACCAGTACTATTTAAAAATGAAGCATGAACAAAAGATCAGATATCAAAAATATATATTATTGTGATAAACATCTTTCTAAATTTGGTCTTGAACAGATTTACTGAAAGAAAATGTATATTTTACTTTTTAAATAATATCAGTACTTATTTTCTGAAAATACAAAGCGCACATGAAAGTACTTATACAAATTATATAGGGACATCGTAAAAGGAATAAATACACAAAAATAGAAAAAAAACGTAATTACAATATTGAATAGATGGTTGCACCCATTGGGGCTTTCGAGTGCTCTATTATAAATCTTGATGTTTGACGTGTATGGCCTAAACGGAATTGTAGTGGTGTACTTGTCTTAATTAAGACGCCGCAATGATAAAATACATAATTCTGAAGTTTTTGCTGTATTTAAGGCTTTCAACAGCAATAAAATAGAACAAAAAATTTTTCGCTGTTAACAAGATATTATCCTCCACGAAAATCTGCTCTAGGGATTGCGCCACCTGGAGGTGGTGGTTGATTTGATTATCCAAAACTGCCATTGCCACCCTGGTGAGGTATTTCCACACTGATTTGTGTGCAGGAAAGTAAAGGGTGGAGCCTAGTCCTTACCGTGTGACCATTGCGATCTAGCCTACAAGCAGAGGCAGCGGGTTGTTTTCTTCCAAAACATAAAAACCAAATAATACATTTTAAATCATCATGGCGGCGCACCTCTCAAATTAGAAAAAAATAAAATAATAAATTTTGTGGTAAAAAAAGGTCGTTCCATACGGTAAAATCGTCTACTAACCGCAAAGCCTAGGGACTTGATATGAGATGAGTCGTTATGGTAAAATAGTCGCCTTTTTTTTATACTCTCCAATAATCACTAAGAATTGTTTTTCGTCTTCTAAATTGACTAATCAACGTAATGTTAGCAGAAATCATGTGTGGGCACGCTTCCAACTTTAGTTGAGATTGTAAAATCCGAAATGAGTTCGCAATTTGGCGAGTACGCATGCAAATTTTACAGTACCCATGCTCTCTTTTGCGCGTGGGGACCACTGACCGGAAACAAGTAATGATTCACTTTACACTGCGCCGAAAAAAAAGGCAGCAGGTATTTCAGGGCTATGTTAAATGTCAACTTAATGTCAACATTTCTACTAATAAAAACTAAACAACACTTTGTTATTGACTGGGCTTTCACCATTTTGATGGACTAAAACTATAAATATGGGTACATTACCATATGTATAATTTTGGATTAAGTCAATTTCTAGGTGAGGTCATGTGAGATTTCAGGGTGTTGCTCTTATAGATCAACTTTGGCTTAAACTGGGCTTCCACTATTCTGATGAACCAAATTTTGGAAGTAGAAACTTTATAGTTTTTACTTCTTTAAATTCTGGGTTAAATCAGAAACCAGGTGGGGTCATGTGAGAATTCAAAGCTGTTCTATCTCAATTTCAAAAAATTTTTTCTATAAGATGTCTTACTTTGTGTTGGACTGGGCTTCCACCACTTTGATGGACCTCAACTTAAAATATGGCGTGACAGCTTTATTTAAAGTTGGGGAATAAATCAATTCTCAGGTGGGGTCATGTGAGAATACAAAGTACTACTAAAACCAAAACAATCTTAATAAATTCTCTATATAAAACCACAAAGCAAAAACTTTGTTTTGGACTGGGCTTCCACCATTTCGATGGACCTTAACAATGATTATAGCTGTATTATCAATGTTTTGGATTATATCGATTTCCAGGTGGGGTCATGTGAGAATTCAAAGTTTCGCTATATAAATAAAGTGAATAATGTGCTCTTGACTACCTCTTAAAAACAATAATTGTTAAATAAACTTAAAGTCATAGTGCGGTGTAAAAGAGAAATGGCAAAAAGAAACATGGACACCCCGCCAGATCAGGTAATAAAACACTTCCCTTATAAATAATATATATCAAAGATATACAAAATGACACAAAATTAACAAACGATACAATGTATAATTTTTCAAAACATTAAAAATTTTTTTTAAATATGCATGTTGTAAAAATATGACGGAAAGCGTTTGCTGAAGAAGTCCCAACTTCTCCTCATATTTGTCCAGCCTGTCCAAACAAAGGACGAAACAGGCTTTTGTTATAGGTCTCCTTTTTAATGCAAAATTATTTTACACGGTCAATTTTCAAGAACCAAAAAATTTGATCTATATGTATGTCTGTCCTTTTTAGGTTGTATTAAACCATCTAATAATTTTATTTAATATGTCAAGTAAATGGGTACAATTTTTTAAATTTTTTATTACGTACGACTAAATAATCTTAACCAAAATCAATTTTAAACGTATAACATAAAAAAATTTGAACAAAAATACAAGCGTTGATTATAAAATGCATACATATACAATAGACTTCTTTACCTTTATAACCAATTAATATAAAATAATCTTATATTAGCAATGAATTTTTTTTAAGTTTTCGTTAAAAACAGGTAAAAAGATGTTGTTTTTTTAAAAGCAAAAATTAAACCACGCCTACGTTCTCAGCTACGAGTATTTTACCTATTTCAGGGTATATAAAACTCAAATCATGTCCCTATATATCCTTCATAGTGCTTCAAACCAAAATTCTATCCCAACAACAGTGTTGATATTGCGTTTTGGGGGGTTAAATGGGTTTAGGCACCCATAGCCGGCCCATTGAAGCTTTAAAAAGACAAAATAATATAGTGAAGACTTCAAATTTTTATTTGTTTTGAGGTGCCATAAATTTTAAAATAATTTTTAGATCCCATACTAATTTTTGTTCAACATGAAATTCTAAATTCTGAAAGTCTTTCGTTAGAAGCGCTGCAGTCAATGTACGGTAAGTTTTATTGTGACTTATTATATTATATTTATTATATTATATATCATATATATTATATTTATTACAAGCCTATTTATATTATTTTTATTTTAATATATTTCTTGTGTGTGATTTTGTTTGCCGTATTCCTTGAGAAATATTCTGCATTATCTTTAAATATACCATTCGCAGGAAGAATTTGTCAATAAAAATAATCTTTCAAAATCCGTAAAAATTTTATTCCATACACCGTGAATACCAAACGGCATGGTTAACTTATTGGAATACTTTAAAAATCGTTGAATTGAAATTCTGATTATAATATAGATCTGAATAAGAATATTAGAATGCAAAATAAGAACAAACTATAATTTTAGTAATATGAAAATAAGAGTATACAGGAATAAAAAATGTGGAGAAATAAACCTTAAGAGAATCAAAGTCCCAATTTAGTAATGCTGCTAACATTTTGCTCTGTTTCTATAAAATTCCACCACGGTGAAATTCGCGGGATGTTAACCATTTGTTCTTTGCGAAAATATCACGCGGAAAAAAATATGACGCAAATTACTAACAATTGGTTACAGCAATAGATTTTTCACGGGAGAATCAAAACATTATTTTTGCAATAACAAGCAAGAACAAAACGTTTATTGAGTAAATAAGAACAATACATTACAGATTGTGTTGAATCCATCATCAGTTATTAATCTCTAAATTATAAACAACAAAAAACTATAATGACAATAAGTTTAATATAATTTAAAAGTTACAATACTAAACCAAAATGCCCTCAAGTAGCGTTAAATCAAAAAACGCAAGTTTTTTTTACGCAAAACACATCGAAAACATTATTTTGAAGTAATTTGGGATGTTCCAAACGGCCTTAAATTTCTTGATAATCTTTTGAAACTGCAAATATTAATTAATTTTGGTGAAATATTAATTAATTTTGATGCATAAATAAGCATTTTCTGATTTTGGAAAACCGCCAAACCGTCCATTTACAATTATTTGAAATGGCTAAAACATTAACGAAACTAAAAAAAATCCTCTTAAAATTAAAACTAAGTGCTGTTTGTTTAATTTTTTTAAATTTTATATTAATTATAATTTTGCTTGTTTTCTTAGAAATAATCGCAATTCATTCTTGTTTATTGCATTATATTTTAAATTGTGCAAATAAAAAAAATAAAAAATAAAATTAACATTATTACAAAAGCAAATTGCAAATTGACTTATCTTTTTAAAAAAAGCAAAAAAATTTAAAAGGTTTTTATTTTAAATTTATATATGTGTAAGGATTGTTAAAACCAAACTGTAAAAACCTTTACTTGTTAGATTTGTCGCTTTTTCCAGACAGCCTTTGAGTTTAATAAAACATACTGAAAAAACACAAATGAGTAAAGAAAGGAAAATAAAAATACAAATCCTAGCTTTATCTTAGCTTAGCCAGAGTCTTATACTCAATAAACGTTTTATTTTTTTCTTTTTATCGCAACAATTGTTACATTGCCAATAGCAATTTTTTATAATTTTCCTGGGTTGAGAGTTAAAACGGTTCAGCGTTTGAGCTTTGAACAATACAAAAGTTCGAATGACCTGCATAATAGCTAGTTTAAACATCTTTTAGGCCCATTTAGACTTGTTAGGAAATAAATATTATATTGTTGGTTTTTTTAGCAAGTGGGAAATTTAGCGAAAAAAAATTGATCGCAAATGAAATGAAGCCCTCGCAATACGGTAAATGCGTTTTTTTGTATGAAATAAAAACTGAAACTAAAAACTATTTTACACTGGACTGACAGCGTTAACACCCCGGAGTAAAGTGTTAAGTGACAAAGTGTTAACGCCGGAGTGAATAGTCACAAACGTGTTATAAATTGTTGATACCTTAACGCTTTCTGCAAGAAAAAATATTAAAATTCATTTTAAAACATTGCATTGTTCTTGTTAAAATCTTTTTTTTATTTTTATTTAAATATTTTGTTCAATTTTTGTAAATGAACCTATTTTATGAGTTATCTGGGCCACGCAAAATAGCTTTTATCGGATTTATGCTCATTTAAAAATACACTATTTATTCTGTGTGTAGAAAATTATTAGCACAGCCAAAGAAGTATTTTGCTTATATCTGATCATTCGATGGACCAATTTATATACAAGTTGGGACGTCTGCTACATATATCACACCTAATTTTTTAATAAATCAACATTTTTTCATATTTTCCAACCACCATTCGGAAATGTGCAACATTTCATCACGTGAACGTCATTTGTCACTCCCGTGTTGAAGGTAACGCATTTGAACTCATTTTGGTGTTTAAAAATCACATCTTATTGATTAGTTTTTCTAAGGAAAATTTGTCAAATATCTCCAAAATGATTTGCATATTGTGATTTTGAATGTATAAATGTTGCTGTATTAATGTTAATTCTTTAACCTGTGCAACCTGATAAATATTCTTATTAAAATTTTTTTGTTTTAATTTGTTTTTTTTTTGCTTTGTCAACATGATGAATAATTCACATGTTGAAATTCAAAAAAATGAATGGAATACTTAACAATAATAAAAAAACTTTTGTAAATTATTCAACGTCGTAGTAAATACCTTTACCTGATGAAAAATCCGAATTACAGACAATTCGCTCCCTACAATTCGCTCACGGGACAATTCGCTCCCGGGACAATTCTCTCCCTAGACAATTCGCTCCTTGGACAGTTCGCTCCCTGCCCAATTCTCTCCCGGGATTCTTTATAAACGCAACTTTTACAAACCAGTTCATTGTGGACAATTCGCTCCCTGGACAATTCTCTCCCTAGACAATTCGCTCCCTGGACAGTTCGCTCCCTACCCAATTCGCTCCCGGGATTCTTTATAAACGCAACTTTTACAAACCAGTTCATTGTGGACAATTCGCTCCCTGGACAATTCTCTCCCTAGACAATTCACTCCTTGGACAGTTCGCTCCCTACCCAATTCGCTCCCGGGATTCTTTATAAACGCAACTTTTACAAACCAGTTCATTGTGGACAATTCGCTCCCTGGACAATTCTCTCCCTAGACAATTCGCTCCTTGGACAGTTTGCTCCCTGCCAAATTCTCTCCCGGGATTCTTTATAAACGCAACTTTTACAAACCAGTTCATTGTGGACAATTCGCTCCCTGGACAATTCTCTCCCTAGACAATTCGCTCCTTGGACAGTTCGCTCCCTACCCAATTCGCTCCCGGGATTCTTTATAAACGCAACTTTTACAAACCAGTTCATTGTGGACAATTTCCTCCCGGGACAATTCTCTCCCTAGACAATTCGCTCCTTGGACAGTTCGCTCCCTGCCCAATTCGCTCCCGGGATTCTTTATAAACGCAACTTTTACAAACCAGTTCATTGTGGACAATTCGCTCCCTGGACAATTCTCTCACTAGACAATTCGCTCCTTGGACAGTTCGCTCCCTGCCCAATTCGCTCCCGGGATTCTTTATAAACGCAACTTTTACAAACCAGTTCATTGTGGACAATTCGCTCCCGGGACAATTCTCTCCCTAGACAATTCGCTCCTTGGACAGTTCGCTCCCTGCCCCATTCGCTCCCGGGATTCTTTATAAACGCAACTTTTACAAACCAGTTCATTGTGGACAATTCGCACCCTGGACATTTCTCTCCCTAGACAATTCGCTCCTTGGACAGTTCGCTCCCTGCCCAATTCGCTCCCGGGATTCTTTATAAACGCAACTTTTACAAACCAGTTCATTGTGGACAATTCGCTCCCGGGACAATTCTCTCCCTAGACAATTCGCTCCTTGGACAGTTCGCTCCCTGTCCAATTCGCTCCCGGGATTTTTTATAAACGCAACTTTTACAAACCAGTTCATTGTGGACAATTCGCTCCCTGGACAATTCTCTCCCTAGACAATTCGCTCCTTGGACAGTTCGCTCCCTGCCCAATTCGCTCCCGGGATTCTTTATAAACGCAACTTTTACAAACCAGTTCATTGTGGACAATTCGCTCCCGGGACAATTCTCTCCCTAGACAATTCGCTCCTTGGACAGTTCGCTCCCTGCCCAATTCGCTCCCGGGATTCTTTATAAACGCAACTTTTACAAACCAGTTCATTGTGGACAATTCGCTCCCGGGACAATTCTCTCCCTAGACAATTCGCTCCTTGGACAGTTTGCTCTCTGCCCAATTCGCTCCCGGGATTCTTTATAAACGCAACTTTTACAAACCAGTTCATTGTGGACAATTCTCTCCCAGGACAATTCTCTCCCTAGACAATTCGCTCCTTGGACAGTTCGCTCCCTGCCCAATTCGCTCCCGGGATTCTTTATAAACGCAACTTTTACAAACCAGTTCATTGTGGACAATTCTCTCCCAGGACAATTCTCTCCCTAGACAATTCGCTCCTTGGACAGTTTGCTCCCTGCCCAATTCGCTCCCGGGATTCTTTATAAACGCAACTTTTACAAACCAGTTCATTGTGGACAATTCTCTCCCAGGACAATTCTCTCCCTAGACAATTCGCTCCTTGGACAGTTTGCTCCCTGCCCAATTCGCTCCCGGGATTCTTTATAAACGCAACTTTTACAAACCAGTTCATTGTGGACAATTCTCTCCCAGGACAATTCTCTCCCTAGACAATTCGCTCCTTGGACAGTTTGCTCCCTGCCCCATTCGCTCCCGGGATTCTTTATAAACGCAACTTTTACAAACCAGTTCATTGTGAACAATTCTCTCCCAGGACAATTCTCTCCCTAGACAATTCGCTCCTTGGACAGTTTGCTCCCTGCCCAATTCGCTCCCGGGATTCTTTATAAACGCAACTTTTACAAACCAGTTCATTGTGGACAATTCGCTCCCTGGACAATTCTCTCCCTAGACAATTCACTCCTTGGACAGTTCGCTCCCTACCCAATTCGCTCCCGGGATTCTTTATAAACGCAACTTTTACAAACCAGTTCATTGTGGACAATTCTCTCCCAGGACAATTCTCTCCCTAGACAATTCGCTCCTTGGACAGTTTGCTCCCTGCCCAATTCGCTCCCGGGATTCTTTATAAACGCAACTTTTACAAACCAGTTCATTGTGGACACTTCGCTCCCTGGACAATTCGCTCCCTCCCTGCACAACTCATTTTCTTGCGTTTGTATTTTTTTGCTCTTTATTCCTGATTCGCAAGGTTTTTTATAAGCGGAATTTCTATAAAGCTTACTTTCAATGCATGAATGAATTTCAGATTTCAGAAATTCATTTTGCAATGAATTTCTGATTTTAAATTTGGTTTAAATCCTAAATTTGAGTTTAATTTTTCATTTTCATATCCGCAAAAAATATTAAATGAATGCTGCCAATTAAAAAAATTGTTTACTAGAAGTTTTACATTTTGTTGTCTTTTGTTTGTTGTTTTTGGTATTACCATTTAGAAACCAAAATTTTCTTTTAAAAAAAGCGAAATACGTATAAACGTATAAAAAACATTTCGCTTTTTTATATATAACCTTTGTATAAATTTTAAATTTTCTGTTGTTAGGAAATTTGTGAAAAACACCATACATCAAATAACCATATACCAAAAATAATGTTTAGCAATTATATATATATATTTGAATATTTTGCGTTTTTTTTATTTGATATCAATTGATGTGTATCCTTCCCGTCACGCTTAAAAAATTAGTAATACATTATTTTAAAACAAAAAAAATTTACCTTTGTTTGCTCAAAATTTATTAATAATCGCGCCAGGAAGAAATACATTCTGTATAATATTTTTGTAAAAAATAACTTCAGAAACACTTTTAAATTCATAACAAAAGAAAACTCTGTTTTCACTAAACCTAAGCGAAACTTGAAAATCAAACTAAAAAAAAACATCAAAAAACTTAAAAAAACCTAAAAAAATTTTTAGAAAGCTTGAAAAAACCTGAAAAATTTTTTAAAAATGGCAAATAATTTTGAAAAAAATATTTTTTCCGAAGATTTTTTGCAGAAGGTATTTCTTTCGGACACCATAATAATATTCGTTCATAAGAACTGTGTAATATTGGAGACAATTTTCTTAAAAAACAAGCTTATTTTCACCAAATTCTTAATATAAAATTTCAAAAAATACCACCTTTTTTTCAAAAAAATAAGGTCATTGAATTGTATCTAACAAAAAATTAGTGATACAAAAAGATTAAAAATTTTGTTCCAAACAAAATATGCTTTTTCAAAATTACGGTGATAAGAAATAAAAAGAGAGTAAATTGGGTTACCTACTATTTTTTTAAATTCATCTTCCTAAGGAACAATTGAATTGTAAAAAGCGCGATAGATCTAGGGAGCGAATTTTCGGGGGAGCGAATTGTCTAAGGGGCGAATTCCCCCAATAAAGATTGTGTAATAAAAAAAACGTTTTTGAACAATGCCGAGAGCGAATCGGGCGGGAAGCGAATTGTCTAGGAAGCGAATTGTGCAGGAAGAGAAGTGTCCCGGGAGCGAATTGTCTAGGGAGCGAATTTTCCAGGTCCCAAAAAATCCACATTGGAGTGCAATGCTTAACACATAATAACAACTGTTTAACACACAGCAGAGGTTCTTTTACTTTTATGCATTCTTGCTTGTAATAAAAACCAACCCAGCTGAGTAAATAAAAGGCCTTAATTCTGCCACTCTCTTTGAAGAGCGGTTAACCAATAAATGTCATATTAAAAAATTTCTTGGGTATCTTAGTTGAATTTTTACTTTGGGCTTACAGTAAGACAGTTAACGACTAAACGCTCTCAATGGGGAATTTAAAAATTTTTCAATCGATATTTCAGGTCCGATATTAGTATACGTTGAGCATCCAGAAATGGTACGGGAAATTTTTGTAAAAGCCGGGCCAATGCAATCTTTAACCCTAATCTCAGGAACCAAGGAAAGCTCCACGGAGAATCAAGGTACACTTTCACAGATTTTCATTTTACACTACTGCAGTAAATTTTAAATATATACAAGAAAAAATACTATCGCACAGGAAAACCAGCATAGATAAACATAAAAATACCACATATTGCATTTCCAACTATTTGGTAACCAAAATCTGTTAAAAAAAAGATTGAGATTAAAAACATTTTTCAGGTCAGCATATTTCGCTAATAGTACGGTTGATTTATATAGAAATTTTAGTATACATTGATTTAGCTGTCGTCTGAATCAATCATATCGTTAGCGAGATATGATCATCTAAAAATTTTTTCCAGTCTCTAGCATCTTTATGATTTGCTTATTTTAAAAATGTGAAGTGCATTCATAACACTGCGCGCAGTGAACACTCCAGCGGTAAAGGTTGCCAAAATCATTATTAATGTTGAAAGAAGTCTTCAACTAAGGATGAATTCGTCTCACTCTCTCCTGGTTTTTGCAGTGAAACCGCTCATCTTTTCATTTCACATGTACCTGCGCGATAATTACCGCTCATCACCCTATAATTATTGTAATAACGTCCAGGGGTCCTATGTTGAAGGTTTAATTCGACTTAAAGTTAATCTGAGATTAGCGATTGTCGACACACAGTAAACATACTAGCAGTATCGATTAGATAATCTAGTTTAACGAATTTAATCTGAGATTAAACCTAATCTCAGATTAAATCGTCACTAACTCGAGATTAAATTGTTAATTTATGCAAATATTTAAACCACCTCCTGAGGTGGATTAAAAATTTACGGGTTTTTCCTACTAATCTCGAATTAATAACGATTTAATCTAAGATTAAATCTATTAACTTCGTTAACATAGATTATTCAATCAATACTGTTAGTATGTTTAGTGTGTGTCGACAATCGCCAATCTCAGATTAATTTTAACCGGTACTCTACATGCCCCTGTGCTATGCGTTCTAGAACTGTTCCGAACAGTTCTAGAACCTGTTCCGAACAGTTCTAGAACAGTTCTAGGACTGATTTGCAGTTCTCAAAATCAAAAAATAAATAAAACTCCGCAAATGATATTTAAACACATAAAACAACGGAAATACACAATAAAATCACGTGATAAGTGTTGGAAAATGTTTCGGTGACTTTTATAATGCACCAAAGTACAACTTCGGCATTTTCAAATGCCGAATTTCTCACAAATTTGCGGAGTTTTCTTTATTTTTTGATTTTGAGAACTGCAAATCAGTCCTAGAACTGTTCTAGAACTGTTCGGAACAGGTTCTAGAACTGTTCGGAACAGGTTCTAGAACCTGTTCCGAACAGTTCTAGAACCTGTTCCGAACAGTTCTAGAACTGGACCGGTTGAGTACGGGTTAAGTTGGATTAAACCTTCAGCATACCACCCCTGGGTGCCGGATATACTTAGATAATGAACTGTTTAACTAGGGCGCGCGTCAATTGAAGTATTCATTTTATATGCAAATTTTTATCTCCTGCAAATCGTCGTTACTACGGCAAAACTAGCCAAAGTTCGTATAAAATATGTGTGGCTGTGACTCATTTTAAATTTAACACAGGACCCTATTAACCACAGAATGAGTCACAGTCTCGCGTATTTTAAAATGACAGTGGCTCATTTTGCCGTAGTAACGACGAAATATGTTTTTAGAACTGGAAAAGAAACGGGCTCAAGGTGTTAAATCCGCCAGGCGGTCGCCGCAAAACGTCCCGGAAGGTTTCAAAACTATAAACCGACCTTCGTCTTTATCAATAGTAATTTTTTTTAAAAATTGATTTTCAACAATGTATGGTTTTTGTTTTCAAAATAATGGTATAGTATTTTAACTAAAATTGCTTTTGAATCCGCTGATTTCACATATAACTACCGCTCACCGCAAAACAGTAAATAAAACGAAGTGGGCGAGCGTATACGGTGATATGTATAATTGCGCAGTTTTGCTACCAAAGAATTAGGAGATTCAACAGTTGCGAATGCGTTATCCAGACCTCAAGATCGCATACTTAAAAATTTTAGTTGTTTTTATTTAGAGAGAAGTATTACGGGTAGGATAACTGATTTAAAATCGGCCAGGCCATAATTTCGGCCACCGATTGTAATTTTTTCTACGCGTAAAAAACGACGAACTGCGTATGGCTGGATAAATAGTCATCTCATCTATCCAAACATACGAAGTTCCTTTCATAACCAAAGCTAACATCTTCCTGGCTGAAATTAAGGGCGTAACCGCTCTCCGCCAGAAGGAAATAAACAATAAACCTGCGAGCGAGAAAAATTTTAAAAAAAGTTTTCAGCGGTTATGTTACCAATTATTATTTAGTTGCGTCATGTGTCTCTCTTCTCTACACGTGATATTTTCTCAAAAAACGAGTGATTACTTTATCACTCAACTATTTTCACCCTGATAGAATTTATCATTAACCGCTTAGCAAAAGTAACAACCGGTGGCCGAAATTAAGGCTGGCCGAACTGAAGTCAATTACTATTACCCTATCTTATAATATTAATGTTTCAGCAAAATATCATCAGCAAACTCCGGCCCAAATGCAATCAAAAAAACGTCACGTTCAACGAAAAACCCGTGGAATTCAATTGCTCACTTTCGGAACGGACGGTGTGGTCGGGAGAGGACTCCGCCTCCTTTTCCTACAATACAGTGGAAGAAGCGCGCACCTTGTTTAGTAAGCCTTTTAATTTAAAACAACAGCAGCCTCATCGCAAGATTATAACGGAGCAATCGGGAATAAAGGTGAAAATGTTCGTTGGCATATTGAATAAGAAATATTTTTAGTTGACGCTGTCCACTATTCCTTTATAGCGTTTTTTTTTTTCGCGGGGATGTGACTTCTCTAAATAGTATGGACAGCAAAGCTAAATTTTGTAATTTTCCCTTGGTCGGTTTGTGGTCGGTGGGTTTTTTCTGTTCGCATCATTACATTCTTACCGACACAAACTAAGAAATTTAACTTCTAAGTCCATACTTTAAGTAGTCACATCTCCGCCAAAAAAACACATGCTATAAAGAAATAGTGGTGTTATTGAATGTTTTGTAAATAAAATTTGCTGCATTCTGTTTTAACAAGGTAAATAAGTGTGACTCAGGGTCCGTATAAAAACCCCATGGACAAATTCACCATAGACCAAAATCACCAAAAACGTTACAAAATCCCCATAAGGTGGTGTAAATTCCCCATAAATATAATGCGTTTGCAATATTTTCTTTAAATGTTGACACTTGGACAATAAAAAATTTTATCATGATGAATTTTAGCTTGATTTTAGGGTTTTGCTTAGGCTTAGGAAATAATTAAAACATTTTAAATGTTTTTATGATTAAAACTTTGTTTTTTTAACACATTTTAGTTTGCAAACGCACTTCTGATTGTTAGGGGCGGAATTTGCACTACGTTAATGGGGATTTTGCCATGGGGATTTTACACTACTTTTATGGGGATTTTACCGTGACTCAGTATCAAGAGGCGATTAATTTTCGGTATGATCGTTTACTTTTTAGTCAATCTACAGCAGCACACCGCACGATCTTGCTGTCCCACGATCTTATTTCTCAACATGATTAAAAAATTTATTGTAGAGTTATAAACATAATATCAATGCAATATACAAAGACACTACTGTGCAATTAGAAGGGAAAAAAACAAAGTTAATTTAAGTTGATTGATTATGATTACTATTTGGCTTACATTTTTATTTACTAAAAAACTGCACAACCGTTTTGTTTGGCACTAATAACAGAGCTAGACAGGCGAATTCATTTGAGTAATAGTTTGCATTTGGCAGTCCCCAGTAAGACCAGAGCTTCAAAATAAAATTCTAGCAAACATTATCCACTGTATTTCGTTTTTTGATTATTGTAACTACCTGCGGACTCAGAATGTAAAATTGTACTTTTAAGACGCGCCTACCAAATAATCAAAAAATGTTAAGATAGTTTTGTAGCTAAAAAAATGTAAATAGTGTGTGTGTCTAAAAAATTCATGTAATTAGTGAGTATAGTATAGTTTTTTATGTTAATGCGTCACAAAAATCGTTCCAAAATTCTTTGACTAATGAAATATTAAAGTATAATTTAAGTATAACTACACGTACATCAAGAAAAAAAACATAGAGAAAACGTTTGTACCTCATCCTAATTTTTTTTATTTTCTTAAAATTTAAGTATACCGATTTCAACAAAAGATAATTTTCTTTTATTTAATCCACACATTTTTGTCTTGATCAAATAAAATGTTAAGGCTCAGTTTTTTTCTACTCATCAACCAAATGAACAAAATGAGCAAAATGAGCCACAGTTCGTATAAAATATGTGGACCTGTGACTCATTTTAAATTAAAAACAGGATCATATACTACAGAAAGAGTCACAGTTACGTGTATTTTATATTGACAGTGGCTCTTTTGCTGTAGTAACGACAATTTATAGTATTACAACTGAAAGTAATATTTTTAGAAGAAACAAAAAATTGTAAATCTTTATTATGTGACATTTTGTATCATATTTGCTTAGGCCTTTTATAGTAACATTAATTACTGAATGACTATGGTTTTTCTTGATGTGTTTATTTTAATAGTTTTGAGCCCTTTCTATTGGTGAGCTGGATAGAAGAGAATGTAAGCAACATCTCGTAGTTGTGGCAATGGTCCTCTCTAAGCAAAAAAAATCATCGCTGAACAAATATTTCTATATTAGACCTTACATCAACAACAATGCTGATATAGGGTATTAGGCGGCAATATGGAATATCCATCGCCGGTGTCGGATAATATTTTCGCCCCCATGATAAAATCGCCGGCCGGCGAATTCTTCATAAATGAGGGCCATTATATTTTCGCCCCCCGGCGAATTCTTCATATATACTTGCCATGATATTTTCGCCCCCACTATTATATTTTCGCCCCCCTCTAATATTCATAGGGGGCGCATTTTTCATGGCTTATCGTCTATGAAGAATTCGCCCCTCATTTCCTATCAAATGCATTGAACAACATAAAAATTTACATATTATAATTTTAAAACATTTTAGTTTGTCCACATCCGTTAATTATAGCTTGTATTCTGTTATGTGTTACGTGACGAACAAAAATAATAAGTTACGTGACGAACAAGTGTAACAAGTTTTTATCGAATTTTTTAAGTTTTACAAGTGCATTGCAAAATCTTACAAAATACAAAAATTTAAGTTGCTCTAAAACTAAAGTCTTAAAAAACCAAAAATAACAAGACGTAATATCTATATTTTGAACTTTTTAAATGTATTCATTTGTTCTGGATTATTCTCTTAAATCGTGCTCCGCAAATTCAGTTATTAAAAGAGTGTAGTTTCTTCCGCCTTTTAAATAAGTATTTTAAAATTTATTTAACCTTGAACTGTGTTTTAGTAATTTTTATGACTAATTGAATGGTTTTTCACTAAGCCTAAGCCGAAAATAAAAATCCCTAAAACCTATATCTAAGCCTAAGCGAAGCCTAAAAAAACATCAAAAATTTTTCCGACGGCTCTAAGCTTCCTACTTTTGGCTCTAAAGACCCCGTACCTCTCAGAGCTCGGAAAAAATCACTATATTAAGTCACATATTTTTTTCCTATTTTTATGTTATAAATTTTTGTTAAAACTAAAGTAAAGCTAAATTAAATCTGATTGACGATTCAACACTCGTGACTGAGTGGCCAAACAAAATTTATTTAAAAAAACACGGAATAAAATGTAATGTTTTCAAAAATAAAACAATAGTCTTATTCATTCTGTAATATTTTTACGCTTTATAATAAAACTATAATCCAGTGCGTTTTGGATAATTTTCATTCTAAAGATTTCTAAATTGTTTGAATTGAATATTGGTTTACGCATGAAAAGTAAATTATTTTGTAAAAAAATATATAAAAAATACATTTAAATACAAAAAAGAACTTTCTTACAAAAAAACACCATAAAACTAAGAAACGCTCATTATTAAAGTGAAAATTACAGGAAGGCGAAAATATAATAAGGGGGGCGAAAATATCATGGCTCAGCCTATGAGGAAATCGCCGGGGGGCGAAAATATAATGGCTCCAATCTATGATAGAATCGCCGGGGGGCGAAAATATCATGACATTGCGCTATGAGGAAATCGCCGGCCGGCGATAAATAGGGGGGGCGAAAATATCATGCGACACCGGTCCGCTTCAGCTATAAAAAAATCACAAGCAAAGGCATAATTTTTTATGCGGAGTACTTAAACCCTAAGTACGAAACTTAAACCCCTTAATAAAAAATCGGGAGCTCAGGTTTGGACCTAAGCGTTTCTAAGTTTCTAGTGATTTATAACACGCGGGTCCAATTTTCTTGTTTTAAAAGTTGCGCACGTCTCCCCTGTTTTTTTTAGCAGAAGCAAATGGCGATGTTTAAGCAAAAATACTTTTGGTTTAAAGTGTGCCACAAATAAAAAAAATTCTAACAAAATTTGTTTGTTAAAAAATTAACCTAAAACATGTAATTTTTGAATGAAAAATTCTAAGTTAAATACAATAAACCGAGCAATTAATTTTTTTATAAAAGTATTTCCTATCGTTTTTAGTGAAAAATAAATGGTGTTTTTTGTCTTACTATTTTTTTTTATTTTTGTATGAAATAAGATAAAAAACGCCTAAATTTATGATTAACTTAACACGTGATATTATAAGTGGAAATTAATTTTGATTTTTGTTAAAAAGGTAGGCATAATTGCTTACTTTTTTTACTTACAAACAATTTTGATAAAAAAAACGTGTATGAGTTGTGCAAGTGTTCATTGAATAAAAAACGAAGGTCATGGTAAATTAAAATAATTACATTTATTATTTTTGATAACCAATTGGTTAAAAAACGTTATTATTTTAAATTGTATAATAAATAATGGTAAATATTGCGAAGAATATTTAATTATATCTTTCTTTTTTAATCGGTAAACACAAGCGCAACCACTTACACAGGAATTTTAATAAAATTTATTTTAAAAAAATAGACACATTTCCTTTAGATAAGTTCTAACCGCAAAAATACAAAATTCAATAATTTACTATATATGTTAAAGTTTGTCCAGAGTCTCGAAAAGAAAATTAGGTGCGTTTTCTAAATGTTAGAAGCGCTTCTGAAAATTTAAGAAAATCTGTAAAAAATTTTTATAGAAAATTAACAAATCTATATATAAATAGACGTAATGTCTGCGTGTGTTTGTGTGTGTGTCTGTGTGTTCCCTAACTCCTCCCCAACCACCCAACGGATTAGGTTGAATGAGGTATTATTGGAAAACTTATAGCCCGGGGAATGTCGTACGGGGGTTGAAATTTTGAAAAAATTTACATGGACATTTTTAGACTGGACAACGCATTTTCACCAATGGAAGTTGAATAATTTTTTGTCTTTGAATTGGCTCAAACTTATTGGTAAGAGTGATTAGCCAATGTAAAAACCGAATATCATGTTTTTTTGGAAAAAATGAACATAGACATATTTATACTAGACAACGTTTTTTTTTCACTAAATAAGGGAATTATCTTGCTCCCTAACCACAAAAGGAATTGGGCTAAATGAGATATCATTGCAAAGCTTACAGTCCGGGGAATGTCAAAAAGAGGTTCAAATTTAGAAAAATTTGGAATGGACATCTTTAGCCTGGACAAAACATTTTCACAAAAGGGGAAAACCTATGGATTTTGGAAATTAAAATTTTTTTATCTTTGTATTGGCTCGAACTCATTGATAAGAGGAATTAGCCAATTTAAAATCAAAATTTCCTGTTTTTGTAAGATTAACATGGAAATTTTAATGCAGGACAACGTTTTTTCACTAAAAAGGGAAACGACGTTCCTCCCCAACCAGCAAAAGGATTGGGGTAAATGAGATATCATTACAAAGCTTACAGACAGGGGAATATTATAAAGGTGTTGAAACTTAAAAAAATTGCATGCACATCTTTTGCTTGGACAACATTTTTTCACAAAAACGGCCCTATGGACTTTGAAAGTTAATAAATTTTTATCTACGAATTGGCTCAAACTTATTGGTAAAAGTAATTTGCCAATGTAAACATAGAAAATTATGTTTTTGGAAAAATGAATCTGGACATCTTTATGCTGGACAACGTTTTTTTACTAAAAAGGAAATGAACTTTCACCTTAACTACAAAAAGGATTAGGTTAAATGAGCTTACGTTTCAACGAATGTCATTAAATGGTTAATTATTTTGAAACATAAATAACAAACACATTTTTATGCTGCACAACGCATTTTGACCAAAAGGGAGGACTCTTTTACCCAACCACAAAACGGATCGGGCTAAATGAGGTATCATTGCAAAGCTTAAAGCCTAGAGAATGTCATAAATGGGTTGAAATTTTTAAAAAATAACATGGACATCTTTATATTGGACAACATATTTTTACCAAAGAGGGAAAGACTTTCCTCCCCAAACACAAAAGAAATTGGGGTAAATGAGATATTATGGGAAACTTTATAGTTTAGGGAGCATCATAAGGGCGTTGAAATTAGTAAAAAATTAACATGAACATCTTTATGCTGAACAACATATTTTCACCAAAGGAGGGAAAGGCCCTTTTTCCCAAAGACAAAATTGAGTGGGTTAACTGAGGTATCATTGTAAAGCTTACAGTCACGGGAATAGAATAGAAGAGTTGAATTTTGAAAAAAAAGATTAGTAAATGAATATAAAAAATGCGGGAAAAATTATTTGTCAGGCGTATGGCTGACACGGGCTACTTGTGCTTAAAATACATGTTGCAATTAATCTTTTCATAACAGCAAAAGCAAAAAGCAGTCATAACTTGTGCAATACTAATGTTATTTTAAAAACCAAACTACCATTTTATTTGTATTTAAACAATCAAAACAGTAATGTTATCAGAATTTGATATTTTATTGGCTGTTATTTGTTTTTTGTAATTGGTATTGCAAAATACTAATAAAAATGAGAAAAATATAATATTCTGATAACATCACTTTGTTGTTCGTTTAAATACAAATAAAAATATAGTTTGGTTTTTACAATAGCGTCAATATTGCACAAGTTATGACTGCTTTTGCGAACAAAAGATTGAGTGCAACATGTATTTTAAGTTTTTCTTAAATTTTGGTTAAAATTTCTCATGGATTTTTTTTTTAATTTAAGGTACGCGTTTCAAAAACGCGCATATTACTTTAAAAATTTTTTGAGACTCAGAACATACTTTAACATAGTAATTTTTTGATTTTTGTATTTTAGCGGACGGAGCTTAGTTAAGGGGGATGCGTCTATAACATTAAACCTAAAAATGCGAATGAAAAAAAAACAGACGTATTAGTTTAAACTAAAATATTAAGGAGCGGAGTTACAGAGCTTTGACCGAAGTTGTGGAGCTTTTTCCGCTTTAAATGGACAAAACTCCGAAACATCATATTTAAAGCATACATGGGCAAGTTGGTCCGGAGTGGGGGGGGGGTTAAACCCCAAATTAGGGGGGGGGTTCAAATCCGAGAAACGCAAAATACCCATATCGTTTTTTTTTTCTGGAGTGCATTTTACCCATATCGTTTTTCGATTTTGAATGAAAAATAGGTTAAAAACATTAATTTTAGGTCAAAAAGCCCTTTTTATTGCATTTTTGAGCTTTTTATTGCTTAAAACATTCATTTTGACCTCAAAACTTAAGTTTGGAGGCAGTTAGAAGTCATTTTAAAGACATTTTTTTCTTCATTTTTCCAAAATTGGGGGGTTAACTTTTTCTCCCCCCCACTTCTGAGTGGGGGGTTAAACCCCACTTCTCAGAATTTGGGGGGGTTAACCCCCCAAACCCCCCCCCCCCCCCGTGCCCATGTATGATTGGAAGGTATAGGAACATCGCACTGGTTTGCTGTTACATTTATTTTTGCTTTATGTTTGTGGCAACATGCTCATAATCGTGTTTACCGCCAAAACCTACTGTTTCAAATCCACCAAATTCCATACTGAGTAAATTCTAAGCTGCAAGCAATTTTTGTGCGGTAAAATCATGAAAAAAAACCTAATTGAAGTCCACATTAATTCAAAAAGTTAATTTAAAATAAGCATTTTCACCTTGTTTCGCAGATAAAAGTAGTCAAGTTTCAAATATCATTACATAATAAGCTACAACGTAATAAAAAGTTGCACAAAACTTATTCATACGAGCCTTACTCCTTGGTTCGACAACAAATACATAAAAACGAAAATTCAAGTCAGATTTTCAATATTTTACCAATATTATCAAGTATGAAAGAAACTGCGGTTGTCCACAATTTTTTTACTCATGCAAAAACTGTCACAAATAATTTAAAATCTGTCGCTCTTTGTGGTATTAATGAAATGAAAAAATGCCTTATGTATCAGGAAGTCAACTCGAGTTATCGGACCGATTTGCAATATTTAAACGCCGCTTTAAAGAAACAAATGATACACAGTTGGTTGCGGACGCCTATCAAAAATCATGGAATTAGAAAAATTGTCTTCAGCTCAAATTTTATAATTTCACAACCTTTAGGGAATAAAAAAACTGACGCCGTTGATTTTCTACCAACCATAACAAAATACATCGCCTTCAAAACTGCGCTTCAAGCGAAAAATTGTGAAAAAATTTTTAATTTTACAAATTTTGGGGTTGATTTTCTACCAACCACAACAAAATACACTGCCTTCAAAACTGCGCTTCAAGCGAAAAATTGTGAAAAAATTTTTAATTTTACAAATTTCGGCGTCGATTTTCTACCAACCACAACAAAATACACGGCCAGTAAAACTGTGCTTCGAGCGAAAAGTTGCGAAAAAGTTTTTAATTTGACCAATCCCGAGCGAATCACCGCCGAGTATAAATATTTAAATACCGGAAATCTACAGTTAAAACGAACGATTTTGTTAACAAATGATATTTTGGATCGAAAGGATGATAGTCCGATAAAAAGGCGCCGTTTTAATTTTTCTAGAAAATCAATGAAACAGCAGAATAACTTTATTCCGAAAACATTAAAATTTTCTAAACGACATGTTACCTGCCATTCGACACTTAAGAAACTTTTTCATCAAAAACTTAACGAAATTATTTTACAGAATAACCAGTCGTCAAATCCATATTCTAAACCAGTCTCCTCGAATTCATTTTCCCCAGAACCGAATAAAGGTAATTTTAGAAAAAATTCCATCGGATGAAAATATTTTTTGCATTCTTTGGTGACGTGAGCAGGCCAAAGCAGCATAACCATTTTTAAAAATATATATATTATGAATTTGATTATTCAGTAATTAAATGTTAGCGCTAAAAGGTCTCCAGCTAAAAGACCCAAACATCTGGCACAGACGGTTAAATTATATAATTTAGTACAACATTTAAGAAAATAATTTGATATTAAACATAATTAAACAATATTATTGAATCAATGCCCAGCCCATAGGCTGGAGGAGTTTGGAGGGGTGATCTCCGAAAGAAATATCGTTTTTTGCAAAGTATCTTCGAAAAAACTTCTTTGAGCTGTAAATTATACGTTTTTAGAAGCGTTTTTAGAAATCTAATGTGTTTTTTTAATTTTTAAAGTTTGAAGCTTGATTTTAAAGTTTCGCTTAAAAAAAATTTTTTTTATGAATTTAAGTGTTTTCGAAGATATACTTTTCTAAAATATGATGCAGAATGTATTTCTTACTGGCGCCAATCTTTTAATTCTAATGATACTTTTCTAAAATATGATGCAGAATGTATTTCTTACTGGCGCCAATCTTGTAATTCTAATGATACTTTTCTAAAATATGATGCAGAATGTATTTCTTACTGGCGCCAATATTGTAATTCTAATGATACTTTTCTAAAATATGATGCAGAATGTATTTCTTACAGGCGCCAATCTTGTAATTCTAATGATACTTTTCTAAAATATGATGCAGAATGTATTTCTTACTGGCGCCAATATTGTAATTCTAATGATACTTTTCTCAAAATATGATGTATAAATATCAGGATGTTTTTTTTTCTGGCGCCAATATTGCTTACCAATATTGTAATTCTAATGATACTTTTCTAAAATATGATGCAGAATGTATTTCTTACAGGCGCCAATCTTGTAATTCTAATGATACTTTTCTAAAATATGATGCAGAATGTATTTCTTACTGGCGCCAATATTGTAATTCTAATGATACTTTTCTAAAATATGATGCAGAATGTATTTCTTACAGGCGCCAATCTTGTAATTCTAATGATACTTTTCTAAAATATAACGCAGAATGCATTTCTTACTGGCGTCAATCTTGTAATTCTAATGCTTTTTTTCTAAAATATGATGCAGAATGTATTTCTTATTGGCGCCAATCTTGTAATTCTAATGATACTTTTTTAAAATATGACGCAGAATGCATTTCTTACTGGCGTCAATCTTGTAATTCTAATGATTTTTTTCTAAAATATGATGCAGAATGTATTTCTTACTGGCGCCAATCTTGTAATTCTAATGATACTTTTCAAAAATATGATGCAGAATGTATTTCTTACTGGCGCCAATCTTGTAATTCTAATGATACTTTTCTAAAATATGATGCAGAATGTATTTCTTACTGGCGCCAATCTTGCAATTTTAATGATTGTATTTCGGAAACATGTTTGCATCGCTTTTTACACTATGTACAGTATGTTTTCATTTTTGTTTTAGAAACTGATGATACTGATAATAGCAATGATTCATCGTCGAAATATCGCAATAATGTGGATGTTGACAACGCAGAATCCCAAAAAAATAAAATATTTGACGAGCCTTTATCCGCCATAACTTCAGAAGACCTAGATTACTGCGCTGGGCTCACAGACAGATACAATGAAATTATAAAAAATAATGAGGATTTTTTAAAAACTTTTAAACCATTTCTTGGGGAAACAGGTAAAAGTTTAAAAAAAACAATAAAGGTATCTAAATTTATGGAGAATCACGACGGTTAATTCAATGTACACAAAGGTCTTGAGAAAATATAAAATTAATTTCTATATGACGTTAATTAACGAAAAAAACGATTAATACAACGAAAACAACATAAACATAAAACATTTTTTCTAAAAAAACAGCTGGTTGCGCATATTTTTTTCGTTCTCATTTTTTCCGGTCGAATTATTTTCAAATCTTTTCGAGACCTTTGTGTACATTAAGTTGACTGTCGTGATTCTTCATTAAGACAGTGATTAACTCGCCATTATTTGAAAGACCCATTAATCACCCTTAACGAAATTCCGATCACAAAAATCTAAAAATCAGTAAATTAAATTACCATTTTAGTGTCGAAAAAATTTTTAAAGTTAAGTTTGCGTTTTGAAAAAACGTACTTGAAAATTAAATTTAAAAAATCCACAAAATTTTTTATTAAAAAATAACAAAAAAATGCAAATAAACTTTGCAATTAATTATTAACATTATAAGCAAGTATAAGAAAGCAGTCATAAATTATGTAATATTGGAGTAATTGTAGTACCCAAGGTATTTTGTTTGTATTTTAATGAGCAATAAAGTGGTGTTTTTTAGATTTTTTTTTAATTTCCTTATTTGAATAAACTTACAAAACACACATAAAAAGGAAGTTAAAAACACACAATTACGACCTAGAAAATTTAATCAATATTTGTCCACTTAAATGCTTTATTTAAAAAGACAGTATAAAAAAAACAACCATTTTAACCGAGCAGTATTCTAGTTAATAGCTCATTAACTGTTTTAAATTTTTTTTGGTATAAGAAATTTTTCGTCAATGTGAACTTACCTGATAATATCAGGTCATCGATCAATAACATCGATTGCTATTAATTAAACAGCAAAAATAAATACACTCCGAATCAGTATACTACACCTTTATTTTTATAAAACTAGACATACAAACAAAGTACAATCCATTTAGTAACTGGTAGGTTCAAAAAGTTCTTCCTAATTCGAATCCGCAATGATTCCAGGGGCTCTTCCAGACCACACCTAGATACGTCACACTTCATTTTTTTCCGTATATTATCGGTTTTTTATTCACAATTTTATGACAATTTTCAGGCCATAACAAATTTAAATTGGAATTCGACGACGAATATTCAAAAGTTTGGATAATTAACTTTAAAGATGAGCCCGGAACGATTGGAACGCAGTGTACAACCATAAAAGACGATGAAAAAGAAGTAAATCCATCTTTTCATTTTTTTACATTTCTAAATTAAAAAAAAAACAGAAAATAAATTAATATATGAATTTAGCTTTCTTCCAAATGGAGTTAAAGTGCGTTCATAAAAACGAACCGCAGGTGGGGTAACTGACTTAATTTCGGTCACCTTTTTTTATTTTTTTGGTTAAGTTTTTTTTGGTTTTTCCAATCGACCCAAAATTTGGTCTAAAAATCAAACGATAGCTATTTTCGTTATTCCAGTGCTAAATTTTAAAATTTCTTTTACACTTAGAGATCAGTGGAGGTTTAAAGTTGTTTTTATAGTGGCCGAAATTAAGGCGCGAGAAAAAAACTGGCTTTTTCTATAGAAAAAACTGGCTATAATTATTGCCAAAACGAACAATAAAATTTTTTTAGGGTTGCAAGTTCATCCTTAGGTATTGTTGTTGGTACATATAACTTAATTTTTTCCGGTTTGCAAACTTTTATAGTTATTAGCAAGACTTTAAATAATTATGTTAAAACATTAGAAAACAAGTTTTAATAACTTGTATTTTTTGTTCAGTTTTTATTTTTGGCTTAAAAAACGTCAAAAGAGCAAAAAAAATTCTTTATAAATACGGTAGTACGATGATATTAAAAACAGCAAAAAACGGCAGGTTTTTTACCTAAATTTTAGGGTGGCCGAAATTAACGGAATCTTAAAATGCGCAGTTAATTAAACGCATTGCAAAGTGATTTTGAAGAAAATATCAAAACATGAAAATTAACTATTTTGAGCCTTAAATAGAAGATATTTTAAGGTTATAGTGCTTCGTTCTAAATTTGATGCATTTTAAACACAAAGCAAAAATTAAGAAAATCACAAAAAATTCACTTTTTCTTTAAAAATGTTAATAATGCAGAATAACAAAAATAAAAAAACTTTTGCAAAAACACTTTATTCAACATTAATCCAGTTACTTTTGTCCTAGTTTTTTTGTGTTTTAAAAATAAACCAATTTTCTAACACCTTAAATTGGTCGGCGAAATTAAGGCCTGGCCGAAATTAAGTCAGATACCTTACTTAGAGATTTTAAATTCGTATTAAAACCGGAAGTTTTCCAATTCCGCTGTGCGTTTAATAATGCTTTCAAGGCTGGTTCATACTTATGCAAAATTTTTCTTTGAACTTTGTGCAAAGGACAATTTTAGAAGAGCACAAACCCTTTGGACTTTTCCTTTTGAACGAAGTATGAATGCTATTTAAAATCTGTCCTTTACCAAAGGACAAAGTCCAAAGGGAAAAGTTCAAAGGACAAAAAAAGTATGAACTCGTTGTCTAAAAAACAGTCCAAAAGACATGTTGATGCTGTGTTTGTTGTTTGGACTGTCCAAAGGAGGTTTTTACATAAGTTATGAACAAGCCTTTAGAGTAGAAATAAGTTTAGAGAACACTAATTTAAAAAAATGTAATGATATGTATTATGTACCAGAATATTTTCTTCTTTTTTTAGTTGAAATTTTTAATGTTCTTATTTTTTGAGTACAGTAAATTGAAAGGAATGTTATTTAGTAAAGGCCTCAATTTAGCAAAGTTTAGCCTTCTCGTTTAACTTTATTATTATTGACAATGAAGCAATGGTACATATTTTATCTCCGGAGTTCGGATTTTTCTGAGCTCCGTCTATTTTGAATAAATCAAAAGGATTTAATAAAAACTGTAAACTAAAACCTTTTTAAAATTTATTAGAAACGTTTTAAAATTGCTTTTAAAATATGGCTGAAATAGTTGAAAACATATTTAAACCGGATGATGATATTTGGGGGCAGGAACATTATACCAAACACTACAATACTATTAATTTATTATATTATATATTTTTAATTATACTAGTCGAAAGCTTTTAAAAAGCCAAAAAACAGTTCAATTTTACATGATTTAAAGACTTTTTGATGTTTCCAGAATTTTTAACTTTTTACTTCAAAAATAAGCATAAAATTTTTTAAATTAAAGAATAAGTTTTTAAATCGGTTAAAATTGTTCTTTTGGATTTTGTATATTTTGCACTGGCCTTAAAATGAGCAACTAAAAGACAAAATTTAAAATTTAAGGTATGTTTTAGATAAATAGCGATATTTCAACGAAACTGTCAGAGAGCAGTTATGCAGATCAAAAGGCTTTCATTTTTGATAAAGATTGTCAAGTAAATTTATAGCACTCAAGGAAAGACTATATACTACTTTTAATAAATTTCTTTATAAATTGTTACTAATTAAAATTTTATATATTCATAATCTTTTTAACATACAGATCAGGTCGAAAACTCCAGACAAACATTTAAACAACTAAAATAATTTAATCTCGAGGAGCAAATTGTCGTTATAAGCCACAGTTAGTATAAAATACACGTGGAATCTGACTTATTCTGTAGTTAATTTAGGGTCCTGATTCAAATCACATATATATATATTTTATACTAATTGTGGCTCATTTCACCATAGTATCAAAGAAATACGCCTGCGTAATTTAATTTCCATAAGTAACTGCGGGTTCCCGGAAGGGAACTTTCGTCTTTCAACATCTCGTTTCCAGAAGCGCGTATTTCAAACATGTCGTCTTAGAAACGCTTGTCTTTTAAGTGGATTTTGTAAACCCTCTTTTCAAAAAACGAGTTTTTTTATATTTGAAACCAAAACCATTTTTTCCTAATCCAAAGCAAAACCGAAAAATGAAGCAAAATTTTTCCATTCTAACTTTATTAAATGTTGTGTTCTTGAGGTGCTAAAAACCCAAACCCCAAGCTTAGCGTAACCGAAAAATCAAGCAAAACTTTATTATGGTAAATTCTTGTGATTTTCCTCGTTATTCTTTTTCATCAGGCTACCACGGTAAAACATTCGTCTTACGGTCCATTTAAATGGCCCCCGGTCTTATTTAAATAGGACCTGGGGCCATTTATATGGAACCCCATTTAAGTCCCATTTAAATCGGGTCCCAATTAAATGGCTCCAGGTCCCATAATGGGGTCTCGTTTAAATGGGACCAGGTCCCATATAAATGGCCCCAGGTCCCATTTACATGGGGTCTTATTCCCATTAAATAAGTCCCATTTACTTGGTCCCTTTTAAGTGGGACCTTTTTAAATGGGATCCCATTTAAATGGAATCCCATTAAAATAAGTCCCATATAAATGGGACCAGGTCCCATTTAAATGGGGTTTTATTCCAATTAAATAAGTCCCATTTACCTGGTCCCTTTTAAATGGACCTATTTAAATGGGATCCCATTTAAATGGAATCCCATTAAATGGGACCAGGTCCCATTTAAATGGCCCCAGGTCCCATTTAAATGGCCCCAGGCAGGTCCCATTTAAATGGCCCCAGGTCCCATTTAAATGGGCCCAGGTCCCATTTAAATGGCCCCAGGTCCCATTTATATGGGGTCCCTTTCCCATTAAATAAGTCCCATTTACCTGGTCCTTTTTAAATGAGACCTATTTAAATGAGATCCCATTTAAATGGAATCACATTAAAATAAGTCGTATATAAATGGGATCAGGTCCCATTAAATAAGTCCCATTTAAATGGTCCCATTTAAATAGGACTTTTTTAAACGGGGTCCCGTTTAAATAAGACTTATTTAAATGAGATCTCATTTAAATGGAACAAAAAGTCGAAAGGTCCCATTTAAATGGGACCTTTGGTTTTAAGCAGTTTGTTCTCATTTTTCCTTTATTATATATCTTTGGTATTATCTACCATCATGGTTACAATGCGGTGGGACTGAAAAACAATTGTTATATTTCGTTTTTCTCCCTTCAAATGCGTTTGCGGTCTAAATAGCGCCTAATTGTAACCGTAATAATTCAATAGCGCGAAACGGCTAGCTGTCACAAAAATTAACCAATAAATGTATTTGACTGACAGCGTAATCTTATTTGTGTGATTTTTTTGGGCAATTCAAAAATCACTTACAAAGCAGGCGCCGGACATTCAGGCCTGGTTCACCGCGGAGTGAGGGGTAAAGGAACTTACCTCCGATTTTTCTCTCTTTCGCGCAAGTCGGAACTTACCTCTGATAGCCGCGCATACGGGTGTGCATTGCCGGGAAATTTCACCTAGCCGCGCCTTAGCTTCAGTACTAAAGGTCCGAAATTCATTTAGCCTCAGCTTTAGCACTAAGCCCAAAAAAGGCTTAGTACTATAGCACTTTTGCCTTAGCTTTTGCCAAACTGACAAATACAGACATGTTCAAAAATTAAAAAAAAATATCTTTTTTAAAGGTAATTCATTGCAATGCACTGTTATGTTTAATGTGTTATGTTTAATGTAAAAAACTCACCATAAAATACTATTTTTAGGGGGAGGTTCGGGTGGTTGGTAAATTGCATCTTTAATTCTGGGTAGGAGGTCCCAGGGAGGCCTGTACTCGCTGGTTTTCTGAGGGGTAGACCCGGAATGGAAAATTTTGAAATCTAGTAGAAGGTCAGGGTGGGTCTGGTTTTCAAAACAAAATTTTTTTGAAGTGTCAGATTGAAAATTCTGAAGGGAAGTCAGGTTAAAAAATTTAAATAATTTTTTGAGGAGAAATCTATTTTTTAAAAGGAGGGTTCAAAATTTTGAAGTTGAGGGAAGAGGGGTGGACTTTAGCCTACCTCCTCTTTTCAATGCTATAAATCTCATTAAATAATCATGTTTTTTAATTTGGTGAGAACACTTAAAATTTTTTCATGATTTGTCATTTTCTTGGCAAAAGCTAACGTTTTGCCGGTTCCATACCTTTTGCCGAGCTTTTGCCAGCTAATTTCAGTTTTGCCGCACGTTAGCTTTAGTACTAAGCCCAAAAAACCCTTTAGTACTAAAGCACATTAGCATTAGCTTTAGTACTAATGACACCCATAGCCGGGCAACCTCGGAACGTACCTCCGTAAATCAGCCTCCTTTCTTATTCCTTTTTCTTTGTCTATTGTTTGGATTAACTCGTTTGTTTTCTCAACTCTCTATTGTGAAACTTGATTGAAAGGTCATTTAATCGTGACAATTTATGATATAAATAAATAGATTAAAAAATTTTAAACTTGCAGATATTATTAGATTAAAAATATTTTATTTATAGGTGCAAATAAAAAAAATAATTCTGATCAAACAAATATAATCATTGCATTACAACATTTTAAACAAATTTTAAAACCATAGAAAACAAAAAAAGATTATAGATTTTTGTACGGATTTAAATAAAATGATTTTTTTAAATAATTACAACATTTGCAAAACAAATTTATTTGTAAAAAAGAATTTAATGTAGGAGATATTTTTAATTTTATAATAATGTTTAAATTAGGATTATATAGGCACCTTGTTTATACACGAAGTATGCAATAAACATAGCGAGTCACCATAATGGAAATGACCGTATCTCCTACATATCTTTTGTAGTATGCAGATCAACCCTCGAAAGCGCGCGTAAATCCCGATACTTTGATATGCATACTAGGAAAGATAAGTAGGAGATACGGTCATTTCCATTATGGTGACACTTATGTACATTGCATACTTCATAAACAAAGTTCCAGTGCAAGGTGCCTATAGTTGAAATAAAATAAATATAACGAACTTACAAAAAAAGTTATACTCCAATACGATACTTTCCAACTACAAATAAAAATATTTAATAGTTAAACAATTTTTTGCAAAGTGCTTAAATCTACAAAATTGCAAACAAAAAACAAAACGTGCGTTTAATGGATATTACAATATTGTATAAACAATAGGGCCATAAATTTATTAGCGATGTCCCAGCAAATGGCCGATCTGAGCCAAAAACCTTTCAATGTGGTCATAATCAGCCGCACCTTCACGTGCATTCATGAGATCCAGGAAATTGGTCACAAATATTTAAACAATAGACCCATCCCCCTTAAAGGTACAGTCGTCTGGATATTGCCGTTCATTTTTAAATAACCGAATTTATTATTTCAACTCGTAGGATATCTGACTTAATTTCGGCCACCAATTTAGAGTGGCAGAAAATTGTTTATTTTTAAAACACAAAAAAACTAACACAAAAGTAATCTTAAAATATATACTATTTAAGGCTTAAAATTGTTATTTTCCGTGTTTTTTTTTTAAATCAATTTGCAATGCGTTTAACTAAATGCGCATTTTAAGATTCCATTAATTTTAGCCACCATAAAATTTAGGTGAAATAATAACCTGCTGTTTTTTGCTGTTTTCAAATATCATCGTACTACCGTATTTATAAAGAATTTTTTTCTCGTTTGACTTTTTTTTAATGTTTTTTAAGCCAAAACAAAATTCAACAAAAACTACAAGTCATTAAAACTTGTTTTTTAAGGTTTTGACGTAACTAAGTCTTGCTAATAATTATTAAATTATGCAAACGGGAAAACATTGAGTTATATGTACCAAGAACAATACCTAAAGATAAATTTGCAACCTTTAAAAGTTTTTATTGTTCCCGTTTGGTAATAGTTATAGCTATTTTTTTAGGTGGCCGAAGTTATGGCTCGCGCCTTAATTTCGGCCACTATAAAAAAACTTTAAACCTCCACTGATGTTTTAATGTGACAGAAATTTTAAGATTTTGTACTGGAATCACAAAAATAGCTACCGTTTGATTTTTAGCCCAAAATTTTGGGTCGATTGGAAAAACCAGAAAAAACTTACCCAAAAAAATAAAAAAAGGTGGCCGAAATTAAATAAGCTACCCTAAACTAGAAAAATACGTTAAATTTAAATTGAAATAGTATGCTTGTTTTAATTCTTATTATGTAGTGTTAAAAACAAATGTGTTATTATGTAGTGTTTTGAATATTTTATTAAAATATCACAAATATAATGTAAAACGCTTCCACTCGACGCCCCTTTTTTCTATAGGTTGGTTAAAAGAAAGGCAATTGGAGGTAAGTTCCTCCCTAGCGGAGGTAAGTTCCGACTTTTTGGAGGTCATCGGATGTAAGTTCCTCCCCTACCAGAGGTCATTGGAGGTAAGTCCCATGAACCGGAGTGACAAATTTCAGTGAGCCAGGAGTTTTTCAGTCAGCAACCCCTCAAAAATGGAATCTTTCGACAATTCGGTACGTGACAAATTGCTCAATTGGTATTACAATTTACGTTACAAATTTTGCACTCAAAGAAAGCGGCTATTTTCTACTTTAATTTGATACCTTGATCGTTATGATTGATGGAATATTTGTCGAAATATTGCGCTTTTCGTACAAAAAACCTGCAAATTTTTGTTAAAAACACCAATCGACGACAAGTTATTTTGTGAAGTTTGGCCAACCTTTGTTTACTTCACTTCGTGTTTTTGGCGAAAAAATCAAGGGTTTTTTGTACGAAAAACGCAATATCTCGACCAATACTGCACCAATCTTAACGATCAAGGTATCAAATTAAAGTAGATAGTAGCCGCTTTCTTTAAGTACATAATTTGTAACTTAAATATTTATAATCATTAAGCAATCTTTCACGTACAGAATTGTCAAAAAACGCCATTTTTGTGGGGTCATAACTCCTGAACCACTGGATATATTTTGTTGAAAAAATTTTTGTGGGCTATTGGGGCCGGGGTAAGGTTTTCACAAAAAATTATGAAAATCGAAGACACAAAAAGTTTGACTCCGCACCGCACCTTTAAAGAACTAGAAATATATCACGAGGTCTTCTTTTTTCGAAAACCCGACAATTACAAACGAATTTAATTTTTATTCGACACTATCAACATTAATATTGCTATTATCACTGCTGTCTTTATCGTCAAACGTGTCACTGATAAGAGTTAATAGGTTATCAACTTGTTCTTCTGTGAAACGTTCCTCGCACTCTTCCACAATAAGTTGAATTTCCACGGGACCAGAAGGCTTCTGATTAATCAATTGAACGATTTCGCCCTAAACAAACAACACGTTATTTCTGATTTTTAATTATATTTAGCGACCTTTTAATAAAAAAATTCTAAATAAAGGTCTCTTTTTCCTTATTAATATCCTTAAAACCACATTATTTAACTCCAACCATTAAACGGATGAGGATAAATAAAGTATTATTGGATATCTTACCAGACCTGTGCACGGTCTGAAAATGCCCCCCCCCGTTTTATTGGAGGATTTGCCACCCCCCCCCCCCACTAGCAATAAGATGTAACTGAACGAAGTACAC
>JASAMX010002508.1:0-20151 GCA_030248175.1 Microlaimidae sp. YZB2_3 | reverse complement strand
GGCTAGTACAAAATGGTTTACCATAATTAACGCTCCCTATTGGGGGGGGGGGTTAATTAGTTGAGGTAAAAGAACGTATCTGTAAGTAAATGCGGTATCTACAAAAAGAAAAACTTTTTCATGATCCAGTTTTAACCTGGCGGAAAAATTCAAGAAAAGGATTTGATATAAAAAATTTCTAGGTCCATTAATCCACCAAAATACCCTTTTTTATTATTTTATTTTATTTTGTCTAAAGACAGAAACATACAAGTATACACCGCATTGGAATTTTATGCACCGAATCTGCAAAATTGAAATTCCCCACTCATTCATAAATTTAAAAGAATTCGTGACTCCCTGAAATTCATAACAAAGAGCAGCTAAAAACCTATTCAGTTTTAAAAATACAAAAAAACACTTAATTAAAACATTAAAAAAATAACTATCGCAAACATTAATTACAACAAGTTATCACATAAAATAACTGTAAGTTATTAAAAAATCTGTTGTTTTCCAAAATTGTATTTAAAAAATTTATGGTTCACTACCAGTAGTGAACTATGGAATGCACATTAAGTTTTCTAAAGCACCCGCTAGCGGAAACGTTTTTAGCAACTTTAAACAATATTTTGATCAAAAAGAATCTGCTACTTTTTAGTCCCGCTTCGTTTGAGTCCCGGAAAAAAATCACTGCGAGCTTCGTTTCAGTCCCGCTTCGTTTTAGTCCCGCTTCGTTTTAGTCGCACTTCGTTTTAGTCCCGCTTCGTTTTAGTCCCGCTTCGTTTGAGTCCCGCTTCGTTTTAGTCCTGGCGGAAAATACATTCATCAACTTGTATCATTTTCCTGTGTGCAGTCTTTTTGTGCAAAATATTTGCATATAAAAAAAATCGATATACTTGCCTAAGGTTCAGTACGCACAGCCAGCTGTTGTTTTTGTTTTCTTAATCCCCGGATGTTATTTATTACGTAACACGTGTGTAATAAATAATTAGCGTATGTTCAAAAATTAGGCTTTTGAATTAAATTTAATTAATGTGTCCAAAAAAAGATTATAAAAAGCTTCTTGTTTTTATTTGTTCATATAGAAATTTTTTATTGAGTTGTTACAACAGAACTTTTATTAAAAGAGTGTAATTTCATGCAGAGATTCATCGATCAAAGCAAATCCAAAAAAAACATGAAAAACTAAATTACTTAAAATTTATTAGCAATTTTAAGTAGTTTTTAGTGCCGTTGAATACCCTAAAGTTTGGAAATAAAATTTAGTTTGTTAAAAATTTTGTTAGTTATACCAAGGATTTCTTACTAAAATTTAAGGGTGCCAGTTTGAAACACTACAATTTGGGGTTTTAGGGATACACGGGCCTTACTTTTCTTACATTTCTGAGTATACCTTCCCCAAAGCCGGGAGGTTGTCTTACTATCAAACAAACTGTAAGAATTTTAAATTTTCCTTCATTTCGATTATCGGTTATTTTAAAAAAATATGAAATAACACACTTTTCTATACATAAATATATGTATGTGTTCCGAACCTCCAATATCATGCTCTGGAGCTCCAGCCATTTAAGACAAAGATATCACCGCAGCTCCGACCATTAAATGAGCGATTTAAAACTTATGTATATTAGATTCATTTATGTTAAAAAAAACTATTCTATTTGCTTTTATATGATCCTTTTTATTGATATGTGATTCCTTTTATGATTTCTTACAAACATTTAATTGTAAAACAAAATTTGGTTAAAACATATACCAACAAATTAGTGAGATTAAAAGCAAATTAAATGAAAAAATATTTTATTACCTTTTTATGTTTTATATTATAGATTCGGAATTTATTGTTTTCTTTTGTGTATTTGGATGCGATAATAATAAAAATGTTGCAGATATAAAATAAAGGAATTTTCTAAAATTAATATAAAACTTTCCGAAAAAAATAAAATATAAAAGTATTTCCAAACTTATGGTTTGGTTTTTGAAGGAGTAATACCACAAATCAAATTCCTGTAACGCCCGCATCATACAACTTTGTTACTGAACCGATATAGTTAAAATTTATAAATGTTGTTGAATTGGGCTGGAGAAACCAAAATATTTAATTTGAAGTACATTAAGATTAAAAGAATAGTTTTGTATTAAAAGAGTACTCCATTCAGGGCATTATAGAAATTTGGTTTGCGACAGTCCTTATTTAATTGCAATAAACTAAACGGGGCAAAAAACTACAAATAGTTTTGACGTCCACATTAAGATTAAGGTTTTGTATTAAAAAAGTAGTCCATTTAGGGCGTTATAGAAATTTGATTTGTGACAGTGTTCCTTTAATTACAGTAAACTAAATGGGTTAAAAAACTAAAAATAGTTTAAATAAATGAAAAAATTCTAAAATTCTTAAATCAATGCAAAATGAATCAGATAAGCTTAGAAAATTGTAGTAAAAAGGTCTTCGTATAAAACAAAATATTGCGACAAAATGACTTGCGTGGGTTTTTCGCCAAGACTGAAATGAAGCTTGCAGCGTTTTTTCCGGGACTGAAACGAAGCAACGTAGCAGGAACTAGTTTATGAACGCATTTTTCGCCAGGACTAAAACGAAGCGGGACTCAAACGAAACGGGACTAAAACAAAGCGGGACTAAAACGAAGCGGGACTAAAATGAAGCGGGACTAAAACGAAGCGGGACTAAAACTAAGCGGGGGGGTGGTTTGTTTTTTTTGTTGTTGTTTTTTTTGTTGTTTTTTTTTTTGTTTTTTTTTTTTTTTTTTTTTGTTTTTTTTTTTTTGTTTGTGGTTTTGTTTGTTTTTTTTTTTGGTTTTTTTTTTTTTTTTTTTGTTGTGTTTTGGGTTGTTTTTTTTGGTGGGTTGGGTTTTGTGTTGTTTGTGTGGGGTTGTGTTGTTTTTTGTTTTTGTTTTTTGTTTTTGTTTGTTTTTTTTGGTGGGGTTTTTGTGTGTGTTTTTTTTTTGGTGGTTTGGTTGTGGTTTTTTTGTTTTGTTTTTTTTTTTTTTTCTTTTTACCCGATCAAAAATTCACTGTAATTTTTTAAGGTAGAACACTACAGTTCCAAAAATTTCTTTGATTTTTTCAAAAACAACCACTCATGGGTTTTCGGGGGTCCTGATTACGAATCCGAACTTCGTTTTTTGATTTGACCCCCGAGGGGGCGCTAGGGGGGGTTGCGACCTCCCCTAGGAGGGACACTCTGACTCTACCCCGGTTTTACTTCAAAACCACCTTAAAGTACGTACTCTGGGTTGAATACAGTATTGAATAATGTACATTTTTTAATTAAAAAGTTAAAAAAATTAAAAAAAAAGTTAAAATTAAAAAAAAATTTTTTTCTGGTGTTAAAAATAACTCCCAGGGGGATTCGAACCTGGGCCTTCTGCATGCTGTTTCTTACGCTCTAACCACTCGGCTACTGCTCCGTCTCAGATTCTGTGTTAAAAAGTACTTTTAAACGAATATTTCAAAATGTAGTTTCCCGACGTCAAATCAAATTCATCCGTTGCAAAATTATGAAAATTTGTTTACAGACCGATTTTAACAAAATATATATCAAAATGGAGAACTCAACGGGTTAGAAACATTGGCGTTGTTTATTTAAAAATCGTATAGAGATCTACTGAGAAATTAGGCTCCAAAGTTAATAAAATTTTCTCAAAAAACTTTTCAAAATGTCGGGTTTTCTGGAGTTTTTTCTATACGATTTTGCTGAAAACAACAGGAAAGTTTTATCTACTCGTCTTCTAATTACGTACTAAAAATTTTTAAAATCGACATGCACAAAAAAATTTTATATGTAATTTTGTGAAAAAAACCTACGATTCGTCGGAATCCCCTTTGTGGACCATTGCCACAGCTTATTTTTAATTTTTATGTTTCATCAAAATATAAAAAATGATGTTCAGGACATGAGGATTAATACAGTATGTAGTTTTTAAAAATTGGTTACAGCTGTAATGAACAGTGACTGTACAAAGTTTGTGCGGTTTTAACTGTAGTGTTCCACCTTAAATGAGCTTATTTTGCCCAAGAACGTCCGATTTGATATTTACAGTGTATTATAACAATTTTTATATAAAAATAGATTGTTATACACTAAAATAAGACTACAAACAAACATACTAACTCACTATTTTGTTTTCTAAATAGTATACATAAATTTTTTTATCTTTCTGTGTTTAGAAATACGAATATATGCAACAAACGGAAGAAAGAATATTGAACAAAATAGAAATGCCATTGGATGTTAGCAAAGGAGAAGTAAAACTGGTCGATCCTGAAAATAAGTAGGTGTTACAGTACTAGCTTAATTAATTTCAGAATATCTATCGAGATTTGAAAACAATTAACGTACTAATGGCATAACAAAATTAGGTAAAGTGTAGCCATTTTAAATAAACTTTAAGTATTTTCGTTGCATAAGTATTAAGTTTAAACTATTTTTAAGAAGGTAGCCTTGAATTGGTTGTCTAAATTTCTATTAGGTAAATCTTCAGATTTGTTACCAATGACTTTTTCTATTATAATGTTTTAAATTTGTAAACCTTTTTCTGAGCGTGTGAGATATTATTGTGTTTTTAAATGTATAAGTTTTGTTTCAGCAAAGTAACAGAAGCTGAATGGAGGCTAAACGATACAAAAACTGATTGGATTAGAATTAGCTTAATCAGTGGAAAAGAAATACGAATTCCAAAACAAGCTTTTTCCACTAATGAATATACAACTCCTGAAAAATACGTTGGTAGGTATTTTAATCATTATACATCGTATCGGTGTTATTATACTTTAATTTCTTCAGTGATCCAAAATTTTTTAATCTGAGATTCAATGCCAATCGCAAATCACAAACCAGTATGGTGGAAGGTGACGTTAATATCCTCGGATGTATATTTGTTTAAGCTGCTGCAATTGTTTGACTCAGTTTGATAACCTGACGAGTATATAATTTTCACCTTACCATGATAAAAAAGTCACAATTTTAATTTAATGGTGTTTTGTTGAAGAATGCCAACTAAAATTTTGTGTTTAGTAATTTTAAGGTTTCCAATTGAGTGTCATTACTAACACCAAAAATGTAATCATCATTTGAAACTTACCGTAGGGGAAATACGCCTGGGTATTGAATACATAATGATTTGGTATGTAATATTTCATAACGAAAAATTCATTATCAATATATCATCTAAAAAATATATAGCTTAATAACAGTTGCCATGAATATTATGTATTGTAAGAGTCCCCCGAACGGCTCCCTTAGTACTACGGGAGATAACCTTCTCTTGATTTTCCCCAAAACACATGTAATGCAATTTTCGTCGTGGAATATTTCCCCTCTACTTGTAAAACACATTTTTCAAATTATAAATGGTATTCCGTCATTTGGAGGGTG
Source organism: Microlaimidae sp. YZB2_3 (assembly GCA_030248175.1). Lineage (NCBI taxonomy): Eukaryota > Metazoa > Nematoda > Chromadorea > Desmodorida > Microlaimidae > Microlaimidae sp. YZB2_3. Next base: position 14,774 of record JASAMX010002508.1, on the reverse strand, counting down.
TATATTATATGGAGGAAAAATGGTACATATAGATGAACAAAGAGGGGGGTCGGTAGTGTGGGGTCCACCCCCAGCCTCGAAAGTTTGGGAGCCCCCCTAGAAAAAAATCCAGGGGCCCCCTCCCCTCAAATTTTTTACCCCTGACGGACCCCCCTCTAGATTTTGAAATCTGACCCCCCTCCCCTCTCGAGAAAATTTTAAGTACTTTTTTATACAAAATTTTCTTCCAAAAACGTGAATTTTTAACCCAAATTCATGTTTTTACACCCTTTTTATACCTAAATATCGCTTTTTGTTCAATAAAATGTAGTATTATCTTATAAAAAAACTATTATTAAACATAAAGTGGTTTAAAAGTATTTTGTTTCGGAAAATGGACCCCACCTGACCCCTCTCTAGGTTTCAAAATCTTCCACCCCGGGGCGACCGGCGCTAGAAAACTTGGGGGGTTCAAACCCCCTAGGACACCCCCTAGATTTTGAAATGTCATTTACTCGGGGTAAACACTCCCCCCAAATTTTTGACCGTGTTCATCTATGATGGTACGGCTTACAGGTGGACCAAAAAAAGTGAGGGCTTTTGTAACTACTGATGCAAAGGTAAGTGTGCGGAATTGGATTGGTTTGAAGAATAAAATTGAGGAAACAAACGATGAATCAAGATGATCAGGAGAATCATTCAATCAAGATGCTCAAGACAGGCAATCAATCCAGAACAATTTTAGTAGTTATAATAATAATAATTATAACATGCCCTTTCCTTAAATTCTTTAACAGCGTTGTCCTTAGTCATATCATGCTGCACTGGCATGTATTAGTAGTGTAGCAGGCTAGACGGGGATCCAAAAAGAGGCTTTTCTGCTACAAGTTTGTTGTTGTTGTGTGTTTTTTGGGGTTGTGTTTTTGGTGGTGATATGTGGGTGTTGTTTGGGGGTGTTATTTATTATTATATTTTGTTTTGGATTGATTGTTGTTTGGTTTGATTGTGATTTTTGATATTTGATTATGTTTGTTTTTTTTATTTTTTTGTTTTTGATATGTGTTTTTTTTGGTTGTGGTATATAGATATGGTAAATTTGGGGGGGTGTTTGGTAATGATTTTTGGGGGTGTTGGGGTTTGAAATTGTTTTTAGGGTGGGGTGGGATTTTGATAGAGAGGGGTGGTGGGGTTTTTGATTTTTTTTATGTTTATTGTTATGATATTTTTTATTGGGATATTTGTATAGGGTGTATGTTTGGTTAAATTCGTTTTTGGAGAATTTTGTATAGTTATTTTCTGAGGGGGGGGGGGTGATTTGGGATAGAGGGGGGTGGTGGGGTAATTTGGGGGAGGGGGTGGATTTTTTTCTGGGGGGTTTTGAGGTGGGGGTGGTGCTTTTGTTATCTATATGTTTTTTTATATATATCTAATGGGATTTATTTTGAATGTGTTTTGTAGGGGGAATATTGAGAAATTGATTATGTGTTTTGGGGAATGAGGGTTTCTGTGTTGGGGGTTGGGGGCTTTATTATATTTTGGACTGTTATTGCTATATATTTTAGATGATATATTGATATGTTTTTGTTATGAATATTATATATTATGTATTATGGGTATTTCTGGTAGTTTAATGATGATTTTTTTGGTGTTGTATGACTATTGGATTATTCTAAATTTTGTTGGATTTTATTAATTATTGTGTTTTTTTTGGTGGTGATTATATCTGGTGGTTATGGATTGATATTGGAGTTAAATATTTGAGGATATTGTTATTGGTTTGTGATTTGGATTGGATTGATCTGATTAATTTTGGTCTGGATTAGTATATCGATGATGTATATGATTAATTGTATTTTTCGGGTTGTATATTTTGTGGAGTTTTTTGGAGTATTTTTTTTTCTGATTGTTTCTATTGTTTTTGTATGTTTGCTCCTGTTTATCTTCTTTGCTGAATTATATTTAAATATATCTCTTTAGGTTTATTTAATTTATATAAAGTTTGGTATTTGGATTTTGATGGATTTTAGAATTGGCTTTTAAAATGTTTTTATTTATGAGAAATTTAGTTTATTTATCTGTTTTTTTTTTGTTATGTTGTGTTTTGTTTTAATTGATAGATATTCTGATTTTGCTGTCTGTCCTTTATTTTGGATGGTTTTCTTCTCTTTGCTTTGGATTTCTATTTGTTATATTTTTCTTGTTTGTTGATATTTCGTATTTCTACGAGATAATTTATGTATCTATTTAGAAAATGTGGTTGTATGTTTGTTTGTGTTTTTTTGTGTATATCTATTTTTATATAATTGTTATATACTGTAATATAATCGGGTTCTTGGGAAATGCTTGGTTAGGTGGACTAGTTAAGATTTGTCGTCTGTTATTGCTGTTTTTAACTATCTGTATTTCTATGTCTGTATTTTTTATATTTTGATGAATAAATTAAATGCTGTGGTGGTGGGGATTGGATGTGTTTTTTTATTATATAAATTTTTTTGTGATGTGATTTTAATTTTTGTCGTTTAGAAGGAGTAGATACTTTCTGTTGTTTTGAAATCGTATAGAAAGAAGATTTTGAAGTTTTTTGAGAAATTTTTCTACTTTGACTATTTCTGTAGATCTCTATGATTTTGATAGAGCGGATGTTTTTCTTGTTGGATTCTTTTGATATATTGTTAAATAGGTCTGTAATTTTATTTTTGAGGATGATTTGATTTGCGTGGGAACTATTTTGAATATTCGTTTAGTCTTTTTAAAATCTGAGCGGAGAGTGCGAGTGGTTAGAGCGTGAGATGAGAGGCGGTTATCCTGGGTTTATTTTTCAATTTTTTTTTATTTTCTTTTTTTTTATTTTTTTTACTTTTTATTAAATGTAATTATTCATCTGTATTAGAGTCGTCTTTAGGTGGTTTTGGAGGAGGGGTAGAGTGAGTGTCTCTGGGGGAGGTGCTAGCGCCTGGGGGTAATACGAGTTGGATTCGTATAGGGAATGGTGGTTGTTTTTGAAATAGATTTTTGGACTGTGTGTTATTCTAAATTGTGATTTCTTATCGGTCGGCTCGTTTTGTCGCTTCGTTTTGTCGCTTCTTTTGTCGTGGATATTTCCTCTCTTGTACTTTTTAATTATAATGGTTTCGTCATTTGGAGGGTGTCTGTTATGGAGGAATGGTCATATAGATGGAGGGGGGTGGTAGTGTGGGGTCCCAGCTCGAGTTGGGAGCTAGATCGGGGCTCCTATTTTCTCTGCGGCTCTGATTTTGATCTGCCTCTCTCGAGAATTTGTCTTTTTTATCTTTTCTTCCGTGTTTTTCTTTGTTTTTCCTTTATCTATTCGCTTTTTGTTCTTGTAGTTTTCTTATACTATTTTCTGTGGTTGTTTTTGTTTCGGTGGCCCTCCTCTCTAGGTTTCTCTTCCCGGGGCGGGCGCTAGCTTGGGGGGTTCCCTCCCTGTTTTGTGTCTTCTCGGGGCTCTTTTGTGTTTCTTTGGCGTTGGTGGCGTGAGGGCTTTTGTTCTTGTGGCGTGTGGTTTGAAGATAATTGGGGGGTCCGAGTCTTCTCGTGCTCGCGCTCTTTTTGTGTTATATTTTTTTTTTTTTCGCGTTGTCTTGTCTATCTCTCCTTTACCTAGTCAACTTTTCTCTGTTTGTAATGAATGTTCTTGAATAAAACACAAGGATCAAATTTATTCAGTTAATATAATGGCCCTATGTTTTAACAGCTTCCCAGAGAGGAGGAATTCCGGTGTCACGGGATATCTTTCCCCCCCTTCTTTTTTCCCCCCGGAGGATCTATCCCGGTAAAAAGCCGGGATAGTTTTTCCCCCCGGAAAAACTATCCCGCTAAAACACCGGTTAATTCTTTCCCCCCTCGGTAAATTCTTTCCCCCCGGAAAAACTATCCCGACTAAAAACCGGGATATTCTTTCCCCCCTCTTTTTTATATTGTTGTTCGTTTGTTATGAATTTTAGCTTGGTTTTAAGGTTTTGCTTAGGCTGCTTAGGGAAACTAAGGTTTAAAATGGTTAAGGTAGTTTCATGGGTTGTATTTCAATAATTTTATGAATTTATGAAAGTATCATGATAACAAAATAATCATTTTAATTTAATGACGTGTTTTTGAAGAATGCGCAGAATTAATATTATAAACTTTATGCAAATTTTTGAAGGGGGGAAAGAATATACCGGTAAAAACTTTCCCCTGATTATAACGCTAAAATAGAAAATTACAAACAAAATTAAAATCGTAAGTAAACATGTTTTAATGGAATTTATTACATAAAAATTGGTATTTGAGCTAATAAAGGTACAGCTATTCAAATTATTTTTTAAAAGTTCTAAGTTTATATGATTTTAAAATTAAAAAGCATGGGGGAAAGAATATCCCGGGATAGTTTTTCCGGGGGGAAAAATTTTAGGGGGGAAAGAATATCCCTTGACACCGGTAACCGATTTAGAACTTTAATGGGGGAAAATTCTACGTTAAGTTAATCTTGAAGTAAAGTCAAAAGAGAAGTTACTAGCGACTATGATCCAAGTAAATAAATCTTCTCTTCCGATCTCTACGCTTAAATCAGGGACGTAGCCAGAGTTTCATTTTGGGGGGGGGGGCGGATTTTAGTACAAAAAAAAATTTCGGGGGGGGCTCCACCCCCCCCCCCCCGCAAATTAGGGGGTGGGGGGCGGAGCCCCCTTTTAATTTTTAAAAACGTTAAAAAAAGCAGGGATAAACGTAGATAAAGCTGTATAATACACTGTTTTTGGCCTAATAACCTATTATCTAATGTTTTTAGCGGTAAAAACATGTTTTCTTAGTTAAAAATTACATAAGCACACATTGGCAGAGCCTGGATTCCACAAAAAAAGGAATTTAGAGACGTTAGTTTCAGATCCCTTGGCTAAACCCACATTGTAAACCAAAGCACATGAGCAGCATCTCGGCTCCATGTTTTCTAGGGTACCTACCTATATGAAAAAAATCCGAGCCAATGCTATAGGCGGCAGGAAAATTTAGGAGGGGGGAGGTACATAAATCAACGAAGATGATTGTTTGTTTTGCTATCTGTGTAGTACTTATTACTTATAAAAATTATTGTACTAACTTTGAAATAACATTAGCATCAGGCAACATAAATAACGAGATATATATGTATGTATACTATAGAAAGTGACCGCTGAGCCAGGGACGTAGCCAGAGTTTCATTTTGGGGGGGGGCGGATTTTAGTACAAAAAAAAATTTCAGGGGGGGGGGGGGGGGGGCCCCCCCCCCCCCCCCGGAATTTTGTGGGGAGGGGGAGCCCCCCCCCTTAATTTTTGAAAACGTTAAAAAAGCAGGGATAAACGTAGATAAAGCTGTATAATACACTGTTTTTAGCCTAATAACGTATTATCTAATGTTTTTAGCGGTAAAAACATGTTTTCTTAGTTAAAAATTACATAAGCACACATTGGCAGAGCCTGGATTTTACAAAAAAGGAATTTAGAGACGTTAGTTTCAGACCCCTTGGCTAAACCCACATTGTAAACCAAAGCACATGAGCAGCATCTCGGCTCCATGTTTTCTGGGGTACCTACCTATATGAAAAAATCCGAGCCAATGCTATAGGCGGCAGAAAATTTAGGAGGGAGGAGGTACATAAATCAAACAATATGATTGTTTGTTTTTCTTTCTGTGTAGTACTTATTACTTATAAAAATTATTGTACTAACTTTGAAATAACATTAGCATCAGGCAACATATATAACGAGGTATATATGTATGTATACTATAGAAAGTGACCGCTGAGTAAAACGAAGCGGAACAAATTTTTGGTTTTGGGGGTCCATTGGGGTACTAAAACTATTTTAAAGTTTGGCGCCGAGCGATTAGCAAGGCGCTGGAAAATTTTGAATTTTTAGCCTCTGAAAACCCCCAAATTTTACTATCTGGCGACCATTTCGGGGAGGCGGCCGCCCCCCCGCCCAACCACTATCCTTATTTTTCCTCCTGTCCGACCGTTTCGGGGGAGGTGGCGGCCGCCTCCCCCCTGCCCCCCCTGGCTACGTCCCTGCGCTGAGCGAAGCGAAGCGGAACAAATTTTTGGTTTTTGGGGTCCGTTGGGGTACTAAAATTATTTTAAAGTTTGGCGCCGAGTGATTAGCGAGGCGCTAGAAAATTTTGAATTTTTAGCTTCTGAAAACCCCCAAATTTTAGTATCTGGCGACTATTTCGGGGGGGGGGGGGGGGGCCCCCCCGCCCAACCACTATCCTTATTTTTCCTCCTGTCCCACCGTTTCGGGGGGGGGGGCCGCCCCCCCCCCCCCTCCCCCTGGCTTAAATACCCCAGCCGCTTGGCACATGAGCCGAGTCGGCTGATACGCCAGACGGCTAGGAATGTTTAAGTGGGAGGATTGTAAACTTTTAATTACTTATATTTATTTATGAGGAAAGAAATGAGGATAAACCCGGGTCTTACAGTAGTGAGTTCTAATATTGTGTAAGATGATATGAACAGCAATTCCCTTTTTAAATGGGGAGATTCGGATTTCTACTCAAACTCACAACAGGTCTTTGTAACTGCCAATCGAAGGCGTAATTTATTTTTAGCATTTTATTCATTTGTATAATTGCTTTAGTATAATTTTTATTAAACCATTTGAAACTTCGCGCTTTTTCTGTCTTCGCACACAAAAAAAATTTGCGCGACAGATTTACTGTAAATGTTCAGGCGCATGGAAGGTGGGTTTTGAATTTACCGTCAGAAAAAATTTTGGAAACCTAAACTGAAAGGTCGCCTAAACGTCATTTCTGAGTCTATTACGTTGATTTTGAGTTTTTTTCGTGTTTTTTTTTGGGGGTTTTTTTTTCGATCATAACAGTTTTTTGACAATAAGCAATTCTGAAATATGATTGACAGTTACAAAAAGGCCGATAAATTTACCTTTAATGTAATTTCACTATAATTATTTGTACGAAATTAACAATTTTTTTTTAGAAAATAAGGAAAAAGACACGCCTGCGGATTTGGCTTTAGAAAACACTCTGGTAGAACCTCCATTAAAAACTTTTGAACAGGACATAGAAGACTTATTACAAACAGAAAGGAAACTCCCTTTGCCAAGAATATTTAACGACAAAACTTATTGGTACTGAAAACGCCAAATTCTATTTCAGATTATTATTTGTTTAGTATACTGTATGGTCTGTTTGATACAATGCCACGTGAATTAAGAAGATATTAAATAAACAATTTAAACTATTTTGAATTTTTTCTGTTTTTACTTTTAAATACTGGATCGAATTAAAAACTTAAATGTGCGGTGCGGAGTCAAACTTGTTGTCTTCGATTTTGATATTTTTTTGTGAAAATCTTACCCCTGCTCCCAATAGCCCATAGAAATTTTTTCAACAAAATATTTGCAGTGAGTCAGGAGTTATGTATGACCCCCCAAAAATGGCATTTTTCGACAATTCTGTACGTGACAAATTGCTCAATGGGTACACTATAACGATTTACAGCGGCTACTTTCTACTTTAATTTGATACCTTGATCGTTAAGATGTCGAAATATTGAGTTTCCCGTGCAGAAAACCCACAAATTTTTTGTTAAAAACACCAAACGATGGCAGTGATTTTGTGAAGTTTGCCCAACCTTTCTTTCCTTCACTTCGGGCTTTTTTGTATAAAAAACGCAATATCTCAACAAATACTGCACCAATATTAACGTTCAAGGTATCAAATTAAAGAACAAAATAGCCGCTTTCTTTGAGTATAAAATTTGTAATTTAAACGTTATACTCGTTGAGCAATCTTTCACGTACAGAATTGACAAAAAAAACACCATTTTTGTGGGGCCACAACTCCTGAACCACTGGAGATATTTTGTTGAAAAAATTTTTGTGGGCTATTGGGGGCAGGGGTAATGATTTCACAAAAAATATCAAAATCAAAGACAAAAACCGCACCTTTAAGTTTGCTTAAAGACGATTGACACTGGAAAAACTAAGCATATCTTGCTAATGATATAGTTGATTTATACAAGTTTTATGATGTATGAAATTTAATGTTTGCTATACATTAATAGAATTATCGTTTGAATCAACCATACCTTCTCATAAGTTACGCTCCCCTGAAATTTTTTTAGAGTTTTACAAATTTTTTTAACAGATTTAAATTTAAAAACCTCAAGGCTCAGTAATATATACTATATATATTTATAATAATAATATACTGCACCACCACTCTGCAAACCATAACAATTAAGGTATCAAATTAAAGAAGAACTTTCTTTGAAAGCATATTTTGTAATTTAACGTTTTGAGATGAGATTTTCACAAAAATTTACCGCACCTTTAAGGTCTCTGCGGACAGTTTTTATTGCAGAGCGTTTAGTAGTAAACCAATTGCAATAAAGAGCAAAAATTACCCATTTTTATTTACACACAATTTATTTTTGAATCATTATACTTATAAAGTATTATAATATTTTAAGATATTCAAATGACGAAAATTTGACTATTTGGCGAAAAGCAGGCAAATCCTGTTTACAATAATGATATTTTTGAATTTATGTGAAATAAATTTTTAAAATTATAAAAAAAACATTATTAAAATCAAAAAAAAATTGTGCCCAAATGTTTTATGTGGGAATCGATCTCGGGACCTTTCAAAAATTTGACGACGCGCTAACCGACTATGCCACTGCTACCATGGGATGATGAGCTCTAAAAGCGATTTATAAACAAACCCTCTGAAAAAAATTGATAAAACTCACGACAAAACTATTTATGCGTTAAAAAATACAAAAGTTATTATGGCCTTCCAAAAATTATAAATTTCAATAGAAATATACTATCTGGAGCTTTAATTTTTACCAAATTAAATTAAATCGAAGTTTCACCGAAATTTTGAAAAAAATAAACCCAATTTTTCACGAAAAATTGTATATTAAACCATAAATACAAAAGTATTCAATTTAATTTTTACGTACGTGAAAAAAGGTAACGGTGTCTCTCTTTTGGAAGTATTTTTTAATAAATAGCGAGCAGTAAATATTTTTAAGGGTTTTAAAAAAATTTCATTGCAATTTGATTTTTAATATCAATTATTTCAATTACTTACAATAATATAATGAATGTTCACTTTATAATTGTGATATTTGTGCCTTTTTAACACTCATATAAATTTTTTATGAAATATTATGTATTTCACGAGATCTCGTATGCCAAAAATCGCGATTTTCCATACTTAAGAAAACTGTCCAGAGAGACCTTAAGGGTCCTTAAATTCAGAACCCTTTTGCTGAAAATAAATGCCGAACCTGTTGGGATTGCATCTTTTATTAAATCTCAAAATCAAGCTAAATTTAAACTTTAGTTTGATTTTAGGGGTTTGCTTAGGCTGCTTAGGGAAACTAAGGTCTACACTCCACGATTCAGGTTGCTCATGAGTTTTATCATGACATTTTTTTATGTTTACGTGTTTTTCTTAAGATTTATCAAAAAGCTATTTTATTTTAATTAATTGTACTTGAAAAATAACGGATTTAAATTGTTAGTTCGTCTATACTTAAAGTAGTCCATGTAATTAAGTGGATTATACTTGAAGAATACCGTTTGATGTCTCCATCAGCTCCCAAGCAACCTCCGGAGCTCTGACTTATTTTTGGCTTTAATTTTATGAATAATTAAAGAATATAGTTATAAATTATTTTATCAAAAAATTTTCGGGAAATAAATTTTTCCAAAACGTTATTGACACAATATAAAATAGTTCCTAAAAAATACGTATAAACAACTTAAAACATATTTAAAGCTTAAATAAATTTGAAAATCGCACATTTAATGGCCGAAACATGATCTTGGTGGAGTGTAACGAGAACATCACTATGTAGACGTGTTAAAAAAAATTAAAATAATTTCTTAATTTATTCTAAACAAAATGCAAAACATAACTATTTGGCTTATAAATTTTTGGATTTATAATAATAGAGTTGCGTTTTGATCAAAGATCTTTAAATGTCAACAAAACGCTAATTTAACTTAGTACAAGAACATATAACACAAGAGAATGTCCGACAACATACTAATATTTAGCTAGAAAAGTTGCTCATGCAGAACTTTTCATGCAAAAAACTGCCATTTTTTTTTACTTTTTCAACGCGGCAATTTCTTACGAAAAAAAAAAAAAAAAAAAAAAAAATGAAACTGTTTTTTGCAGTTAATGCTGATTTTTTCAGCATTGCATGTTTTTTGGTACAATAAAAAAATGGCCAATTTGTTGACTTTAAAAAAAGTTTTCGTGAAAAATTTAGTTTAAAATTGCAACATTCTCTTGTGTTATATTCATGCTACAACGTTCAAGCAACAAAGAAATATTTCGTGTTATTTTTTTATGTTTTTTATAATTAAAAAACTATGGAAAATTTTTTGTTATATTATTTACCTGCAATTAAGGCCTGTGATATAATTTATTGTATCATAATTATTGAGTGTTTCATTCCGTGGTTTGTAACATCGCAGATCTGTTATAATATTCGCGAAAAATTTTCATAGTTTTTTAATTATAAACGTGAGAAAATAACACGAAATATTTTCTTGTTGCTTGAACGTTGTAGCATGAATATAACACAAGAGAATGTCCAACTTTACACTAAATTTTTTAAGAAATTTTTTTTTAAAGTCGACATGCGCAGTGTTTTTTTTTGTGCAAAAATAATTGCAATGCAAAAAAAATCAGCATTAAGTGCAAAGACAGTCTCATTTTTCGTAAGAAAACTAACAATTGTGTTAAAAATTGCCGCGTTGAAAAAGTAGCAGAAAATGGCAGTTTTTTGCACGAAAAGTTCTGCATGAGCAACTTTTCTAGCTAAATATTAGTATGTTGTCGGACATTCTCTTGTGTTATATGTTCTTGTACTAAGTTAAATTAGCGTTTTGTTGACATTTAAAGATCTTTGATCAAAACGCAACTCTATTATTATAAATCCAAAAATTTATAAGCCAAATAGTTATGTTTTACATTTTGTTTAAATAAATTAGAAATTATTTAAATTTTTTAACACGTCTACTAGTGATGTTCTCCTAACCTCCACCAAGATCATGCTCCGCCCATTAAATGTGCGATTTCAAATTTATTTAAGCTTTAAATATGTTTTAAGTTGTTTATACGTATTTTTAGGACTATTTTTATTGTGTCAATAAGTTTTGGAAAAATTTAGTTTCCGAAAATTTTTTGATAAAATAATTTATAACTATATTCTTTAATTATTCATAAAATTAAAGCCAAAATAAGCCAGAGCTCCGGAGGTTGCTTGGGAGCTGATGGAGACATCAAACGGTATTCTTCAAGTATAATCCACTTAATTACATGGACTACTTTAAGTATAGACGAACTAACAATTTAAATCCGTTATTTTTCAAGTACAATTAATTAAAATAAAATAGCTTTTTGATAAATCGTAAGAAAAACACGTAAACATAAAAAAATGTCATGATAAAACTCATGAGCAACCTGAATCGTGGAGTGTAGACCTTAGTTTCCCTAAGCAGCCTAAGCAAACCCCTAAAATCAAACTAAAGTTTAAATTTAGCTTGATTTTGAGATTTAATAAAAGATGCAATCCCAACAGGTTCGGCATTTATTTTCAGCAAAAGGGTTCTGAATTTAAGGACCCTTAAGGTCTCTCTGGACAGTTTTCTTAAGTATGGAAAATCGCGATTTTTGGCATACGAGATCTCGTGAAATACATAATATTTCATAAAAAATTTATATGAGTGTTAAAAAGGCACAAATATCACAATTATAAAGTGAACATTCATTATATTATTGTAAGTAATTGAAATAATTGATATTAAAAATCAAATTGCAATGAAATTTTTTTAAAACCCTTAAAAATATTTACTGCTCGCTATTTATTAAAAAATACTTCCAAAAGAGAGACACCGTTACCTTTTTTCACGTACGTAAAAATTAAATTGAATACTTTTGTATTTATGGTTTAATATACAATTTTTCGTGAAAAATTGGGTTTATTTTTTTCAAAATTTCGGTGAAACTTCGATTTAATTTAATTTGGTAAAAATTAAAGCTCCAGATAGTATGTTTCTATTGAAATTTATAATTTTTGGAAGGCCATATATATTAATATCTTTTGTATTTTTTAACGCATAAATAGTTTTGTCGTGCGTTTTATCAATTTTTTTCAGAGGGTTTGTTTATAAATCGCTTTTAGAGCTCATCATCCCATGGTAGCAGTGGCATAGTCGGTTAGCGCGTCGTCAAATTTTTGAAAGGTCCCGAGATCGATTCCCACATAAAACATTTGGGCACAATTTTTTTTTGATTTTAATAATGTTTTTTTTATAATTTTAAAAATTTATTTCACATAAATTCAAAAATATCATTATTGTAAACAGGATTTGCCTGCTTTTCGCCAAATAGTCAAATTTTCGTCATTTGAATATCTTAAAATATTATAATACTTTATAAGTATAATGATTCAAAAATAAATTGTGTGTAAATAAAAATGGGTAATTTTTGCTCTTTATTGCAATTGGTTTACTACTAAACGCTCTGCAATAAAAACTGTCCGCAGAGACCTTAAAGGTGCGGTAAATTTTTGTGAAAATCTCATCTCAAAACGTTAAATTACAAAATATGCTTTCAAAGAAAGTTCTCCTTAATTTCATACCTTAATTGTTATGGTTTTCCGAGTGGTGGTGCAGTATATTATTATTATAAATATATATAGTATATATTACTGAGCCTTGAGGTTTTTAAATTTAAATCTGTTAAAAAAATTTGTAAAACTCTAAAAAAATTTCAGGGGAGCGTAACTTATGAAAGAAGGTATGGTTGATGCAAACGATAATTGTATTAATGTATAGCAAACATTAAAATTTCATACCATCATAAAACTTGTATAAATCAACTATATCATTAGCAAGATATGCTTAGTTTTTCCAGTGTCAATCGTCTTTAAGCAAACTTAAAGGTGCGGTTTTTGTCTTCGATTTTGATATTTTTTTGTGAAAATCTTACCCTGCTCCCAATAGCCCATAGAAATTTTTTCAACAAAATATTTGCAGTGAGTCAGGAGTTATGTATGACCCCCCAAAAATGGCATTTTTCGACAATTCTGTACGTGACAAATTGCTCAATGGGTACACTATAACGATTTACAGCGGCTACTTTCTACTTTAATTTGATACTTTGATCGTTAATATTGGTGCAGTATTTGTTGAGATATTGCGTTTTTTATACAAAAAAGCCCGAAGTGAAGGAAAGAAAGGTTGGGCAAACTTCACAAAATCACTGCCATCGTTTGGTGTTTTTAACAAAAAATTTGTGGGTTTTCTGCACGGGAAACTCAATATTTCGACATCTTAACGATCAAGGTATCAAATTAAAGTAGAAAGTAGCCGCTGTAAATCGTTATAGTGTACCCATTGAGCAATTTGTCACGTACAGAATTGTCGAAAAATGCCATTTTTGGGGGGTCATACATAACTCCTGACTCACTGCAAATATTTTGTTGAAAAAATTTCTATGGGCTATTGGGAGCAGGGGTAAGATTTTCACAAAAAAATATCAAAATCGAAGACAACAAGTTTGACTCCGCACCGCACATTTAAGTTTTTAATTCGATCCAGTATTTAAAAGTAAAAACAGAAAAAATTCAAAATAGTTTAAATTGTTTATTTAATATCTTCTTAATTCACGTGGCATTGTATCAAACAGACCATACAGTATACTAAACAAATAATAATCTGAAATAGAATTTGGCGTTTTCAGTACCAATAAGTTTTGTCGTTAAATATTCTTGGCAAAGGGAGTTTCCTTTCTGTTTGTAATAAGTCTTCTATGTCCTGTTCAAAAGTTTTTAATGGAGGTTCTACCAGAGTGTTTTCTAAAGCCAAATCCGCAGGCGTGTCTTTTTCCTTATTTTCTAAAAAAAATTGTTAATTTCGTACAAATAATTATAGTGAAATTACATTAAAGGTAAATTTATCGGCCTTTTTGTAACTGTCAATCATATTTCAGAATTGCTTATTGTCAAAAAACTGTTATGATCGAAAAAAAAACCCCCAAAAAAAAACACGAAAAAAACTCAAAATCAACGTAATAGACTCAGAAATGACGTTTAGGCGACCTTTCAGTTTAGGTTTCCAAAATTTTTTCTGACGGTAAATTCAAAACCCACCTTCCATGCGCCTGAACATTTACAGTAAATCTGTCGCGCAAATTTTTTTTGTGTGCGAAGACAGAAAAAGCGCGAAGTTTCAAATGGTTTAATAAAAATTATACTAAAGCAATTATACAAATGAATAAAATGCTAAAAATAAATTACGCCTTCGATTGGCAGTTACAAAGACCTGTTGTGAGTTTGAGTAGAAATCCGAATCTCCCCATTTAAAAAGGGAATTGCTGTTCATATCATCTTACACAATATTAGAACTCACTACTGTAAGACCCGGGTTTATCCTCATTTCTTTCCTCATAAATAAATATAAGTAATTAAAAGTTTACAATCCTTCCACTTAAACATTCCTAGCCGTCTGGCGTATCAGCCGACTCGGCTCATGTGCCAAGCGGCTGGGGTATTTAAGCCAGGGGGAGGGCGGGGGGGGCGGCCGCCCCCCCCCGAAATGGTCGGACAGGGGAAAAATAAGGATAGTGGTTGGGCGGCCCCCCGAAATATTCGCCAGATACTAAAATTTGGGGTTTTAAAAGGCTAAAAATTCAAAATTTTCTAGCGACTCGCTAATCGCTCGGCGCCAAACTATAAAATTATTTTAGTACCCCGACGGACCTCAAAAAC
>JASAMX010002507.1:0-13606 GCA_030248175.1 Microlaimidae sp. YZB2_3 | reverse complement strand
ATTGCTGATAGCGGTTGGGCGGCGGCCGCTGAACTTGTTGCCAGATAGTAAAATTTGAGGTTTTTCAGAGGCTAAAAATTCAAAATTTACTAGCGCCTCGCTAATCGCTCGGCGCCAAACTATAAAATAAATTTAGTACCACAATTGACACCCAAAAATCAAAAAATTTTTCCGCTTCGCTTTGCTCAGCGATTACTTTCTATAGTATACAAACATATATCTCGCTATTTATCTTGCCTAATGCTAATGTTATTTCAGAGTTAGTACAATATTTTTTATAATAAGTACTACACAGAAAGCAAAACAAACACTCATATTGGTTGATTTATGTACCTCCCCCCTCCTAACTTTTCCAGCCGCCAAAAGCATTGGCTCGGATTTTTCCTAAATAACATGGAGTCGAGATGCTGCTCATGTGCTTTGGTTTACAATGTGGGTGTAGCCAAGGGGTCTGAAAGGTCTTTAAATTCCTTTTTTTTAGGAAATCCAGGCTCTGCCAATGTGTGCTAATGTAATTTTTAACTAAAAAAACGTGTTTTTACCGCTAAAAACATTATATAATACGTTATTAGGCCAAAAACAGTGTATTATACAGTTTATCTACGTTTGTGCCTGCTTTTTCAACGCTTTCAAAAATAAGGGGGGTCCGCCCCCTCCCTCCTTCCAAGGGCGTACCAGGTTTTCGGAAAGGGGGAGATGTTGTACTCCATACAAATTTTTCGAAAGGGGGGGTTTCAAAATACCGTAAAAAAGACATTAAAAAGGGTAAAAAATTTTTGCGCTTCGCGCTAAGTGATTTTTTGTTGTTATTTGCATTGTTTTTGTAAGTTAAACTTGAAAAATTTTAGTTTTAAAAAGGTATAACATTTAAAATCGTGCGACAGAAAGAAAAAATTTTCAAAAATTGTCTTTGAAATTCATTACAAACTAACTAAACATCACTTAAAAGTTGTAACAAAGATATAAATGTCGAGCGCTAAGCGGAGCGAAGCGCGAGAAAAATTGTTCTCTTGGGACCGCCAAATTTTTACCTCTGCCAGCCCAAAAGGGGGGTTACAACCATACATGGGCATGGGGGGGGAGGGGGTTGGGGGTTAACCCCCCCCCAAATTCTGAGACGGGGGGTTAAACCCCCCCCCACTCAGAAGTGGGGGGGGGAGAAAAAGTTAACCCCCCCCCCCCAATTTTGGAAAAATGAAGAAAAAAATGTCTTTAAAATGGCTTTTAACTGCCTCCAAACTTAAGTTTTAAGGTCAAAATGAATGTTTTAAGCAATAAAAAGCTCAAAAATGCAATAAAAAGGGCTTTTTGACCTAAAATTAGCATTTTTTACCTATTTTCCCTTCAAAATCGAAAAACGATATGGGTAAAATGCACTCCAGAAAAAAAAACGATATGGGTATTTTGCGTTTCTCGGATTTTAACCCCCCCTAATTTGGGGTTTAACCCCCCCCCCACTCCGGACCAACTTGCCCATGTATGGTTACAACCCCCCTTAACCCCCCCTGGCTACGCCCTTGCCCCTCTCCTCCCCCCAAAATTTTGGGAAGGGGAGGCGGAAAGCGGAATCCCCCCCGCCCCCTTCCTCCGAAATTTTCTTTTTGGACTACAATCGCCCCCCCCCCCCAAAATGAAACTTTGGGTACGTCCCTGCTCGCCCCCCGTTTACCCCCGGGGGGACATTCTTCCCCCGGACCCCCCTGACAAGGGGCTCTGCCCCTTGACCCCGCTGGAAAGCTCTCGCCCCCCAGACCAGACCCCCCATATCTGGGGAGCTGCCGCCCCCCAGATCCTTTAGGGTTAGTATATTCCCCCAGACCATACATGGGCACGGGGGGAATTGGGGGGGTTAACCCCCCCCCAAATTCTGAGAAGGGGGGTTTAACCCCCCCCCCCACTCAGAAGTGGGGGGGGGGAGAAAAAGTTAACCCCCCCCAATTTTGGAAAAATGAAGAAAAAAAATGTCTTTAAAATGACTTCTAACTGCCTCCAAACTTAAATTTTGAGGTCAAAATGAATGTTTTAAGCAATAAAAAGCTCAAAAATGCAATAAAAAGGGCTTTTTGACCTAAAATTAGAGTTTTTAACCTATTTTTTTCTTTAAAATCGAAAAACGATATGGGTAAAATGCACTCCAGAAAAAAAACGATATGGGTATTTTGCGTTTCTCGGATTTTAAATCCCTCCCCCTAATTTGGGGTTCACCCCTCCCCCCACTCCGGACCAACTTGCCCATGTACGCCCCAGACCGCTCCCCCCAAAACGAAATCCTGGGCACGCCACTGGTGAGGATCGTAAAAGTTTAAGCGCTATGGATATTAAAAACTTTTAAAGGTAAAACTTAAAAAAAAATTTAATTCAAAGTTTTAAAGACACAAAAAAAATTTTTTTTGACAATTTCTTTCTTTTTGATATTTGTTAAATTTTTGAAGACCGCAATTAATTTTAAAAAATTAAACAAATTGAAAAATTTTTGTTTTATCTTGAACTTGAATTTTTACGTCATTCCTTGAATAATAGATATATTGGATTAAAGTTTAATTTGACATTCTCTGCATTCCTAACCTATTGTCCTTACTTACACAACAAAATGGGTCGGATTCATCGTAAAATACTCGAACTTTTCTTACTCATTTTATCTTAAATAACAGCAAATATTATAAACGTTATAAATTTAAGTCATGCAGATTTTATAATGATTGCGAACTGTTATGTTGTAACAACGGCGATGTGCTATTTTAAATAATTAGCAGATATCTAAGCAACATAAACAATAAAAACTAACTGCTGGATGGAAATAAATTATAATTTAGCAATGTATCAAGTTTAGAAAATAACATTAGATGATCTCGTCTGTATTAACGACTTTTCTAGTCCAATGACATATGACAATAACAATGACTGCGGTTTAACGGAGTTATTAATATTTAAAGCAAAAAAAAGCTACGGAGCTCTTACATAAGTCGGTCTAGTATGTTTAACTCTGAAAGACGACATATATACCTACTTTATCCGTATTTTACAATTATTTTTAAGATTTTTTGGCATATTTCAAAAAGGTGCAAGTTAACAAGATATCGTCGTTACTCTCACACAATGAGTCAGATTCGTCGTAAAATACTCGTCTGTGACTTTTTTTTATATCTTAACTGACAATAACTATAAACAAAATGAGTCAGAGTCACGTTGATTTTATTATGATTGTGACTCTTTGCGCCAGAGTAACGACGATATCAAAGTCGTGGCGGGTGGCGCAGTGACAGAACGCTCGTCTGGCGTACTGGAGTGGAGTTTGAAAGATATTGATATTACACTAGTGATATTTTTATTATGACTGGCTATTATTTGGTTATATTATTAGAGCTGATTTTTCGGGCTTAGGTTTTGGGTAACTTTTAAATAAAAATTCTAACCGTAGGACTTTTTTCATTTGTTGAGCGGTTAATTAGCATAAAATAGGCGGCGGAGCTCCGAAAAAAAAACTGGAGTTAGAAGGAAAACCCTACATGTTATTTTCTTATTTTTTAAAATAAAAATTTTTTCACCGAAAATTTAGCAACGAACAACGAAATCTAT
The DNA here is from genome assembly GCA_030248175.1 of Microlaimidae sp. YZB2_3. Taxonomy (NCBI): domain Eukaryota; kingdom Metazoa; phylum Nematoda; class Chromadorea; order Desmodorida; family Microlaimidae; species Microlaimidae sp. YZB2_3. Next base: position 10,030 of record JASAMX010002507.1, on the reverse strand, counting down.
TTATCAAAAGTCAAAGCAAAAAAATCTTTCGCTCTACTTTAAGTGGCCTCACTTACATTAGGTACATTTTAGCAACAACATTATATTTTTACGATACAATGTTGTTGACATGCTGTAGAAAGTGTTTGTTAACAAGAAAATTCCAACCGTGACACTATTTTTAGTTGAGAGGTTAATTAATATAAAAATAGGTAAAGAAAACCGGAGTTGGAGGAAATCCTCTGAAGTATTTACATGTTTTTTTTTTTTGATTTTAAAATATTTATTTTTTTACCAAAAATAAAGCAAAATATCAGGTTTTTTTAAACAATGTAATAAAATTTATTTTATGAAAACATAGACCTGTTTTTGTGAAAAGCAGGAAGAAAATCATAATTACAAAAAAAACTGATTTAATACATTAAAAACAGTAGGTATTTTAAAAATTGTGTCTGAAGGTTAGTTGGTGTTTGTTGCACATAACTGATAAATTTTCTTAAACCTTCCGATTTAATATAAAAGCATAAAAGTAAGTCAATGTATGTATTCCCTTATCAGATGGGTTTATAAACTTCCGATCTCAACCAAACTGTACAGTTGGGATTTTTGCTAGTAGTTTTTAATTAATTTTTATGCAGATTTGTTGAAGAGATCACTCGTGTGAACCAAATATTATCTAAACTAAAAACAAAGTGGAATAACTTTTGAAAATCAATACAAACATGGCGTATGCTAAAAATAGTCAGGTGCAATTTTTCCAACGTATTTGAGATCTTCTTTAGTTTTTCTGCAACTTAAATCAATTTCCGAGCAAAAAACCTGCTTTCTAAATTGAAGCTTATTTTTATTTTTATTAAAACAGACAACCATATACATCTTTAGCTAAAAACTTTCATTTTTCAGAGTAACATTTTAAAATATTTCATATGAATAAGCGCTCGATAATAATACAAAGTAGATACTAAAAAGTAAAAACCGAGCTACTGTCAGTTATCATTCCCAAACGATAAATTAGTGTAACAAAACTTGATATTAATAAATATCTTTATTCTTTCATATTATAGTCTATTAAATGAACTATATATTATTAGGTACATATAAGTAGTATTTATAAACTATAACAACTTCTAAAATTTAAATTTTAAACAAAAACTAGAAGACAAGTAAAGACTGGCTCATAGTTATGTAAAAACGTCCTTTGGACAAAGTCCAAAGGACAAATACAGCGTACAAACGTATGTAAAAACTCTTTTGGACTTTGTCCAAAGGGCGTTTTTACATAAGTATAAACCAGCCTTAAGGCAACATTCTATCTCACCCTTGCCATTCGATAAATTCCAAAATCGCTTTCGAGGTGCTTCAGAGCGTTTAAAAAATTTTCTGGCAAAAAATTAAGTTATTTTCTAAATTCGTTCTATTTGCATCGAACATCGTTTACGGGAGATTTTATTTACGGCACCGAATGGCAAATTTTATTATGTAGGGAATGTAGCTAACAAAAAACATCGCAATTTTAAATTGTGCGCCAGATTAAAAAAACACCAGCGGTACATACGCCTACGGCTTTCATTCTCGTTCCAAGCTTTATTACTTTTTTTTGTTTCGCATGGCACAAAACATTATAAAAATCTTTAATTAAGAAAACACGTAATACCGTACTTAATTAGATTTAACGCCTTCCGCCTTCTGTTCAAAAATTTACATGCTTACTCTAACATAAATTCGTATAATATGTTGCATTGCGGAGTAAATGTGAAAATAATCTATAATTAGGGCAACCCGGCGCCTGACGCGGCTGTAAACAGAAAGAATTAAAAAAAACAATACCATACAGCAACAGTAACAAATAATACCACAACCCTTAAAAAGCCACCGTTTGAAATACACAAAAATACGCCGAAGCGTAATAAAGGCATTACAAATGCTATTATTTTATAAACATAATTACAATTTGCTTTTAACAACAAAATGAACAAAGCAAAATTTTATACACTTTTAAAAAGCTACGAAACCTAAAAACCTTGAAAATATTTATTTGGCATTATAAGAGGGTAATGAAACGTTAGCACAACTGATAAATATACGAAAAAATTTTCTTCCGGCTAGCATGTCTACTTCTGTTTTATACCCATGGTTTTAAATTGTAGTGGTAGTGATTTTGATCAGGATTCTTACAATAAATAGGCAGGTTCAAATCTTCCTGATAGGTTAATTCAATAAAAATTTTGGTACCGACTCGTAAGGTAAATGATAGTTTGGGGAAGGGGGTAAATTCTGAGAAACACATTCTTGCCATTTCGCGTTATCAGGACAGGATCAGGATAAGACAGCATCAAGATTACCTCCTTCTCATTACCTGCTATATTTCAGTATTGATTAAATTTTTAGTGGCAAAATTAACTATAATCAATTTATCGGCCTGATAAAAGTTTAAAATTTTTGAAAATGTTTAAACCAAAAAAACCCCTGCAAATCTGTAAAATTTCATGGGATCTATAAAAAGTTTTCATTTTTACAATTTAGTAGTTGCAGACCTGTGCACTGCCCCGAGGTTTTATTGGGGGGAAATTCCAAAACAGGGCGGCACGGGGGAACTTTTTTGAAACGGGGGGCAATAAAATGGGGGGGCAAACAGGGGAGAAAAAAAAACGAAAAAAGAAGGTAAAAGGGAAAAAAGGGACAAAAAAATCGAACATAAGGTAAAAATAGGTCTAAAATGGCTTAAAATGCATTGAAATAGACAAAAACTGCAAAAAATTCGCTATGATGGCGTCAATATAGGTCAAAAATGGCGCCATAATTTTAGGGTACTTTTTCATTTTTTGGCGGGGGGGAAGGCAATAAAACGGGGGGAGGCAAATTCTCTAATAAAGCGGAGGGATTTCCAGATTGTGCACAGGTCTGCAGTTGAGTGCAGTTTTTTTTTACTCTGTTGCATTAATATATTAATTGACATAATTTAAACGGCAAGATTGTTTATAGTTCACATAAATTATTGAGCTTTTTTACATACAGAATACAGATCTATCAATAAATACAAGAGTACAGAGCGAAATTTTACGTACCTAACAGAAGTTTTGATTTCATCAAGCAAAATAAGAGATTCCCAAAGCAGGTTTTTTTGTATTATTTTATTTATTTGAAAAGTTTATTTATTTCGCATAAAGCAGGACACGCAAGGCAGATGTTACTCAGCACTAACTAACTTCTCAACCAAATATTACATAACAATATTAACAAATAATCAATAATATCACGCTGTAGCGTGTCTTAGTTCGGTCAGGACACGATTCAGAGACTTTCAGTAAGCAAAACGTATGTACTGCCACTGCTCCACATTTTATATTACTTTATATAAATCTATATTTTGTAAATTTGTTTTAACGAGTATTTTGTGTATTATTTTGCAAAGTTTAAGCAACTTTTACAAATTCTTTTCGGAAATAATTATTTTAATTGTACTGATTTAGCAAATAAACATAACGGCTTTTTATAGTCTAAGTTGACCTCTTAAATTACAAAAAATAATATGTCGATTTCAAAACATATTATGAAAATTTCCTTGGGGGCAAGTTTCAAAACTGTTTAGGTTTCTATTACAAAAACTTGGGGATTTTTACATTTTCAGAAAAGTAAAACTATATTTTGCCTTATTGAACTCTTAACTTTTTTTATTAGAAATTATTACTACAAATATTATTATTCATTTTGTCTTATGAAACATTAACTTTTTTTATAACAAATTATTACTACAAAATTATTTAAAAACAATTTTTGTTAAAATCTATTATTTTTCAGAAAAATTTTAAAACAAACTAGCAATAGCCTATAACAACAATCAAAAATTTTATATAAGTACTTCTAATTAGATACAAAACTTTTACATCTAAGCAATAATATTGCTGCGGTAGGGTAGAAAAAAGGTCCCTCTCCCCCCTTGAGGGCGACCACCCACCTTTAAGATACCTATAATAAAATATGATGAATTGTTGTTTACAGGTATTATTAACTATCCATTAACTTTTGTCTTATCATCTTAAAACATTTTTATTATTATTTTTACGAATTTTAAAATCTCTTTTTACCTTACCGCTTACCCCCCCCCCCCATTTTGACCCATCAAAATTTATAAACCTTTACCACTTGTAAAGATTTACCCTCAGGGTATCTCCCAGTTAGATTTTTCCTTTATCCCATGTTAAAGTTAAGTTAAATTCTTAATTAATGGTGCAACATAAATTTTTCAAAACATAAAAAACAAGGCACAAGAATTCTGTATTTCAAAAAAAAAAAAAAAAACTAAATATCAAATAAATACATATTAGTGCACGAGTTTTACACAACAATTTTCGAAAGACCTGATAAAATTTACATTTTTCATTTTTTTATTTTGAGTTTTAAATTGCGAGCGACCTAAAGTTTAGCTTAAACAATAAAGTATGGTATTATAGGTTAGTTTTTATAGTTCATTACAATTGGTTCGATAATTCAATTTCGGAAACTTGGATTTCCGAAAATGGAAAAGGAATCACAGTTACCTCTAACTAAGTTTAAACAAACAAACTCAAACCAAATTCAATTTCATTCTTAATTTCCATTATTTGCGGCTCCGAGTTCCCGCATAAAAAATAACCCGTTGCCGAGAAGATTTTTCCGAAAGGCTCCGATTTCGACGAAACCGTAGTCGAAAAAAATTTATAAACTCCAAGAATTGAACTTTTACTTCAGATTGAATTAAATGAAATACCATTTTAAAATACCGAAATTTCTGAGCGCGGTGTGTAGTCCAAATTATCGTCAATTGATAACAGCGTTAATAATGATAAAAACAGCGATATTGAGGAAAGGAAATGCCACATGTCGTGATTATCGTAAAAGTCCAAAAAGACACATTCTTCGTTCATTTCTCTTGATAAAGCCGGCGTTAGCTAAAAAATAGAACATTATTAAAAGCGAATAAATTTAAATGAAATATCTAAACTATACGGAAAGTCATGAACTTTAAAAAAATTATGTTGTAAGAATGTGTTTTTTTTTTAGATTTCAACCCTTGCTAAATTATGATTTACTTGCCCCTTTTCCCTATTTTCGTAAATTTGCCGATTTATAAGATAATTAAGCAAGCTATTAAAAAAATTGAATTAAAATACTTTTACATTAAAGATATTTTAATAAAATAGAAACAATTTTTGAGATATAAATAAGAGTTTTAGCTATAAAAATATTTAAAAAATAGTACAAAAGAATTTTTTTACATAATTTAATGAGTTTACAGTAGGGACTGCGACTTCTTTTGCACTCAATACTAATTTATTCGCATTGCAATGCGATTATTTTAGCACTGCGGGTCCGGTTGTCCAACAAAAAATACAGACCCCGCTAGTCACTTTCAATGGAGTAAAACACTTTAAAAGTAGTTTTATTTAGTTTTAAAACGTTGATAAGTTGATTTATTTCATTAAAATCAAAAAATGAACATGTTAAAATAATAAAAAGACCGATATTTTTGCTTCAATGAGTTTTTATATTTTTTTTTGTTGTGAAGCCAGCATCGCAGTGCTGATATTATTTGAAGTGCAAGTAAAGCAGTATTGGGTGCAATGCAAAAGAAGTCACAGTCCCCACTGCAAAAAAACTAACAATGTGTTAATAATCGCAGCGCGAAAAAACTAAAAAAATGGCGGTTTTTGGCTAGAAAAATCACAAAAAGTCGCGCATGCGCGATTTCACTTTGGTCAAAAATTTAGTATACAATCGGACATTCTCTTGTGTTATATATTCTTGCTTGAAATAAAGGTTTAACTCTCTTTCTTTAAACCAGAATTTGGGTTTAAAGTTCAAAACCCTCTCAGTAGAATTTGGACTATTAACCGCCCCCTCCCCAATTCCCTTTGATGTTATTGTATTTCCAATTAAATTGGAAATGGGTATAAATTAGTGATGTTCCTACCCTCCAATAACATGCTCCGGAGCTCCGGCCATTTAAAGCGGAGGGAGCTCCGGACCTCCGCTCCTTAAAAATACATATTTAAGATTTGAAGCATTTTTTAAGCTTGAAATATATTTTAAATGACTCTAGCTGTATTGATAGGACTATTTTTTTTTGTTTTAAATAAGTTTTGGAAAAAATTTAGTTTACAAACCAATTTTGACACAATAAATAATGCCGTCACTCTTTAATTATTCACAAACTTAGTATAAAAATAGGGCAGAGCTCCGGAGCTTCGGGGATGACTCCGGAGCTGCTAAAAGCGGAGCTCTATACCGGAGCTCGGAGCTCCGGGGAACATGACAAGTATACATCCAAAAAACATGGGTATAAATTTGGGTATAAAAAACTATAAACTATGGGTATACATTCAAATATAGGCAGCACACCAATGTTTCCTCCCTATTGGTATGAAAGGGGTGACGGCCGGCTAAATGTGGGTTGTATCAATAAAAAAGTCTTCTTGACCTCAAATTTTCGTTTTTATCTTTTTCCTACAAAATAAAAAAAAACATGAACAAAAAAAAACGGTATGGGTAAAATAATAATAATCCCAAAACAGCGTTTTATTATAAATACTATTTTGATGAATTCTGAAAATAAATAATTTAAATTAAAAATTAAAAAAAATTACCGTCCAGTTGCTTTCTACTTTAAGGTAGAAATAAAGGGCCGTCGTCCACGAAATGCAAGCTGTCACGCTGTATACAATCGGACGAATCCTTAGTTTTTCCCCGTTACGCAGCTAAAAAACAACATTTTGACTATACTCCCGTTGTGCTGATGTTCCAGAGACTTCCAAATCCTAGTCAACTCGTCTATTTAGTGTAAGTCTAGCGCGCCAATGTATGCGAGAACAGCACTAGATATTACAAATCCAAGTGTGTCCACGCCATTTAATATAACTGCTAAAAATAGAACTCGTTACTTCTGGAATTTCGTTTTGTTAAGGGCTCTTATCGTTACAGCTACGGTAAAAAATGCAGTCATTGGCCAAGTGAAAAGACTTTCGTATAATATGTGCCGCTGCGAAGCGTAAAAAAATTTTGATTTTAATCGTTACTCCGAACGTGGAATTAACAAAAAAATACCTCCATGACGCAAAATTCAAACAAATCTGATCTCTTGTAAATTAGATACAGCCCGGTCTGGAACTGGACTTATTACATTGCGATTTACAATGTTCATAAAATCATGAATGTATTACGTTGTATAAATTAAAATTGTTAGCTTGTTGCATGGCGTTTTAAGACAGAAATAAGTAATAGAATAGCTTTATTCTAAGTTTCAACCTGATAAAACACAGGCCTTCGTCAGGAAATCTAAAAAATATAATGTTATGTATGAATTAAAAACACACGCAAACTATGCAGATTATGCGAAGGGCAGGCGCTAAGACAAGCCAGGAGGGGTGAAAAAATTTCACCCCTATGGTTGAGACTCTTCGTCCAACATTAATAACGATGTTGGCAACCTTTATCGCTAGAGTGTTCACTGCATGCCGTGTTCAACCATTCCGAGGTCTTCGTCTTAAGGCTGGTTCATACTTATGACAAAACGTCCTTTGGACAAAGTCCAAAGGACAAAAGTCTTTTGTCCAAAGGACAAATACAGCGTTAAAAGGTCTTTTGGACTTTGCCCAAAGGACAAAATCCAAAGGACAACGTTTTCATACTTTTTGTCCTTTGGACTTTTCCCATTGGATTTTGTCTTTTGGACTTTGTCTAAAGGACAAAATTCTAAGTAGCATTCATACTTCGTCCAAAAAAAAGAGTCCAAAGGACGTTTTGGCTTGTCCAAAGGACGTTTTGGTTTTTTTAAAATTGTCCTTTGAACTTTGTCCAAAGGACGTTTTGTCATAAGTATGAACCAGCCTTAAAGGATCTTTTAAGTCGCCTGATATTGATCTTACTATTTAACGTCGTACATGGGCAGCATAGGTGTTCCTTCAAGGGCAGTGGTACAATACAAACTCCACACACAATAGAGGTGTATTTGTACTCTGGTTTGCTAGATGGAAAACTGCCATGTGTGGCCGACGTACAATTACAATTAATCACTTTTCGGTAAACATTAATTTCAATCTTGTTTTCAAAACGTTTGATAAAAACAATTAAGAAAAAGTAATTCGTAATGAGATTCAACATGAGGTTCACAAAAAGATTCATAATGAAATTCAATTTCAGATGTAAAACGTATTTTAGTAACAGATAAGAACTCATGAAATTTATTTAAAAACACGCGTAAAAAAGTAGCATCTTTGTCAGCATAAGGAGGAGTAACATTAAATATTAAAAACACATCATTTATGTACCTGCGATAAAAAAAAAGGCTTAAGAACTTTAGGACATACAATGTTTAAAAATCAGTTTCTAAAATGCCTAATTACAAACGCAAGTGAAAACGGTCCGGGAAGCTCCCCTGGGACCCCCCTCCTAGAATTCAAAATTCGATTTACCCCGGGTAACCACCCCCTAGCTTTCCGGACCGTTCTCATCTATGGGTCCCAGGGGGCTCCTAGCATTTAGGGGGGGGTAGACCTGGGGTGCGAAATTTTGAAATCTAGAGGGGGGTGAGGTAGGTGGGGTTAGGTGTCCAAAGCAAAACAATTTTAAACCATAATAACTTTAATAATTGTTCTTTTTATAGGATAATACTACATTTTTATTAAATAAAAAGCGATATTCTGGTGTAAAAAGGGTGTAAAAACATGAATATATGTTAAAAATTCAAGTTTTTGAAAGAAAATTTAGTATAAAAAACTACCTAAAATTTTTCTGAGGAGAAAGGGGGGGGCTGATTTCAAATTCTAGAGGGGGTCCGGGGTAAAAAATTCGGAAATTTAGGGACAGGGCCCCCCTAGATTTTGTCTAGGGGTCCCAAAATTCGAGGCTATGGGGGATGGACCCCAACCTAACCCTCTCTTTTTCTCACCTGTGAGTACAAATCACTTATTGAAATAGAAACAGAGCTACCGATCGGGACGCTGTAATTTTGGCGGTATAAAAGATTATCAAATTTTAAAAAAACTGTTGTTTAAGGTGTCTCCGGACAGTTTTTATTGCAGAGCGTTCAGTAGTAAACCAATTGCAATAAAGAGCAAAAATTACCCATTTTATTTACACACAATTTACTTTTGAATTATTATACTTATAGAGTATTATAATATTTTAAGATATTCAAATGACGAAAATTTGACTAATTGGCGAAAAGCAGGCAACAAATCCTGATTACAATAATGATATTTTTTGAATTTATGTTAAATAAATTTTTAAAATTGTAAAAAAATTAAAAAAAACATTATTAAAATCAAAAAAAAAAAATTGTGGCCAAATATGTTTTATGTGGGAATCGATCTCGGGACCTTTCAAAAAATTTGACGACGCGCTAACCGACTATGCCACTGCTACGATGGGATGATGAGCTCTAAAAGCGCTAACCGACTATGCCACTGCTACGATGGGATGATGAGCTCTAAAAGCGATTTATAAACAACCCTTCTGAAAAAAATTGATAAAACGCACGACGCACGACAGAACTATTTATGCGTTAAAAAATACAAAAGATGTTATGGCCTTCCAAAAATTATAAATTTCAATAGAAAAATACTATCTAGAGCTTTAAATTTTACCAAATTCAATTAAATCGAAGTTTCACCGAAATTTTGGATAAATTAACCCCCATTTTTCACGGAAAATTCTTTATTAAACCATAAATACAACAATATTCAGTTTAATTTTTACGTACGTGAAAGAGGGTAACTGTTTCTCTCTATTGGAAGTATTTTTTAAATAAATAGTGTGTAGTAAATATTTTTAAGGGTTTTAAAAAAATTTCATTGCAATTTGATTTTTAATATCAATTATTTCAATTACTTACAATAATATAATGAATGTTCACTTTATAATCGTGATATTTCTGCCTTTTTAACACTCATATAAATTTTTTAGTGAAATATTGCTGTATTTCACGAGATCTGGTATGCCGAAAATGGCGATTTACCATACTTAAGAAAACTGTCCGGAGAGACCTTAACAGACATTTATATAAACTAGAATTTTT
>JASAMX010002506.1:0-75803 GCA_030248175.1 Microlaimidae sp. YZB2_3 | reverse complement strand
TATAATTAGCTCTCATTTGAGCTGTCAAACGTCGTATTCCGTCCAGGATTACCAACTGTAGTCAGCAATACGTATGGCGTTACGTTCGTCTTGCTTACCTGCATCGTTGTTACGGTAAAGCCTAAAAAAAAGTATTTACATTCAATCTTTTACCATTGCAATTGCATTGGTTTAAAACAATTATAAGTTTTAAAAAATGAATTCGCAATGGTAAAAGATTGAATGTAAATACTTTTTTTAAGGTTTTCCCATTAAAAACATCATTATAATACGTTCTGCAATAGAAACTCCTTTTGGGAAAAGTAGTCTTATGATGAAAATAAGGCAGTAAAAAACAAAGTTTATTGTAATGAATATCATATCATATATAAATACGGGACGTTTCGACAATACAGGCTAATTGTCATCTTCAGCTAATCTAAATAAATATTAAATATATATAAATATTAAAATATTATAATTTAACATAAAAAATTGCTTTAGACATAATACCAAATTAAAATTATACTAATAAAATAAATGATATTAAAAAAAGTTTTTTTAAAAAATATAGTAAAATGAATTAATTTGAGAACACCCTGTTTTTAAAAATGAGATCTGAGTTGAATTAAAATATAACACTGTGTTATAGGATAATTCACTGCAATAAACTCTATTTCTTACTGCCTTGTTTTCATCATACGGTCTGCATTATTGTATTTTGTGAGCAACTGCAGACACTTAATAAACAATAAAAACGATGAAAAAATGTGTAGATGTTTGTGAGCCTAGCGGACTTAACATAAAAGGAATTGAAAATTGAAGCATATAGGGTAGCTAACTTAATTTCGGCCACCTTTTTTTAGTTTTTTGGATAAGTTTTTTATGGGGTTTTCCAATCGACCCAAAATTTGGTCTAAAAATCAAACGATAGCTATTTTTGTTATTCCAGTACAAAATTTTAAATTTTCCGTTACACTTAAAGATCAGTGGAGGTTTAACGTGTTTTTTATAGTGGACGAAATCAAGGCACGTTATATTATCAAGGTTATCAAGGTTTCAAGGCACGTTATCAAGGTTTTTTATAATGGCTATTAACTTCGGCCACCCAAAAAAAAACTGGCTATAACTATTGCCAAAACGAACAATAAAAATTTTTAAAGGTTGCAAATTTATTCTTAGGTATTGTTCTTGGTACATAAAATTTAATTTTTTACCGTTTGAAAACTTTAATAGTTATTAGCAAGACTTTAAATAACTATGTCAAAACTTTAAAAAAACCAGTTTTAATAACCTGTATCCTGTATTTTTTGTTGAATTTTCTTTTGGCTTAAAAAAACGTCAAAAAAAAGTCAACCAGCAAAAAAATTCTTTATAAATACGGTAGTACATGATATTTAAAAACAGCAGGCTGACTATTTCACCTTAATTTTAAAAGGTGGCGAAAATTAACAGAATCCTAAAATGCGCAGTTAGTTAAACACATTGCAAAGTGATTTTGAAGAAAATATTAAAACATGGAAATTAACAATTTTGAGCCTTAAATAGAAGATATTTAAAGATTATATAGTGCTTGATTCTAAATTCGATGCAGTTTAAACAAAAAGCAAAAATTAAAAAAATCACAAAAAATTCACTTTTTGTATGAAAATGTTGATAATGCAGAATAACAACAAAAAAAAATTTTGCAAAAACACTTTATTCAACATTCATCCAGTTACTTTTGTGCTAGTTGGTTTGTGTTTTAAAAATAAGCCGATTTTCTGACATTTTAAATTGGTGGCCGAAAGTAAGTTCAATACCCTACAAAAAATATGTATAAAATAAAAATGTATTTGTAAACAATTTTAGGGTTTATATATAAAGAGATTCGTGATAAACTATTGTTTGTTCTTGTATGTGACTTGATTTTTTTAAATAGTTACTGTAAAATGGGTACTATTTGTTGTACGAAAGTAACCAGCGCATGTTATATCTCGTTTTGTCTGAGCATATACATACATATATATATATATATATATATATATATATATATATATATATATATATATATATATATATATATATATATATATATATATATATATCCTTCTTCTCAGATTAATTTGCAGTTACAAAGTGGAAACTGATTTTTCAAAACAGAAACTGCGAAAGTATATGCAAAAAATTATCACTTTTTCAAATCAAAGTGGCTACTCCGATTCGTTTTTCATTTTTAAATTTGCTTAAAAGTGCGGTGCGGAGTAAAACTTTTTGTCTTCAATTTCGATATTTTTTGTGAAAACCGTACTCCTGCCCCTAATAGCCCACAAAAATTTTTTCACCAAAATAACTCCAGTGGTTCAGGAGTAATGACCCCCCAAAAATGGCTTTTTTTGACAATTGTGTACGTGAGAGATTCTTCAGTAGGTATATAATTTAAGTTACAAATTACGCACTCAGAGAAAACGGCTACTTTCTACTTTAATTTGAAATCTTAATTGTTAAAATTGGTGCAGTATTTGTCAAGATATTGCGCTTTTCGTACAAAAAACCCTCGATTTTTTCGCTAAAAACACAAGGAAAGAAAGGTTGTGCAAGCTTCACAAAATCAGTGCCGTCGTTTGGTGTTTTTAACAAAAAATCGCGGGTTTTTGTACGGGAAACGCAATATTTAAACAAATACTGCACCAATCTTAACGATCAAGGTATCAATTTAAAGTAGAAAGTAGCCGCTTTCTTTGAGTGCATAATTTGTAACGTAAATCGTGATACCACATATTGAGCAATTTGTCACGTACAGAATTGTCGAAAAATGCCATTTTTGAAGGTCCATAACTCCTGAACCACTGCCGATATTTTGTTGAAAAAATTCTTGTGGGCTATTGGGGGCAGGTGTAAGGTTTTCACAAAAAAATATCAAAATCGAAGACAAAAAGTTTGACTTCGCACCGCACCTTTAAAAATTTGCGTAAATTTTTTCCCATTCTTTGCAAAATATATTAGCAGCAAATGGATTTCGGTTTTTTAATATTTATATGTGTTTATTAGAAAAATTATATAATGTCCCACTTGAACAATATACACGTTTTGTAAATTTTTCCAACTAAATGATTTGAACAGTTATTTGGTTTTTCAAGCCTTCGATCTTTGAAACACTGCTATATTTTTATTTTGAGAGTTAAACCCGCAAATACTTTTATGCATTTATATATCTAAATATATTGGATGAACGTAAAATTATTTGGCACAAATAATTTGCACATTTAGTGTGTTTATTGCAAAGTGGAATACGTTAGAGTGCTCTGTTATTTCGCGCGCTTTATTTTCACTCTACTGCTTCGAAGTATACTAAGAAGAGGTTGCTTTTCCGAAATAAGCGTTTGTTTTGTTTTTTAACAGTAAAATACTTTTTTCTTTATTTACTTTATTTACGGAGTTTATTCTGAATTCGCGCTTTGTTTTTACTATCTTTACAACAAACAGGTAGTTTTTATTTTATATTTTATGATTATTCATAATATTGTTTTACTCATAATTTAATTCATAATCGAAACAAAACTGAGCAAAATAATAATAGGTGCAGGTTCCAAACGCATCACAAAAATCGGTTTTAGAAATTTATTAATATAAAGTTAAGAAAAACATGATTTTAGATTAATTCTGACCTGAAAATTTCGATTTTGAGTTTTAAAAAGTTATTAAATCACAAGTTCGGCCAATATAGCGTAAAATATAGGCAAAAAAGGCAATATTTTTGATACACTCTTTTTTTGTTAAGATAAAAAATAAACGATTAAAAACTTGGTTTTAACATTGCTAGAAGAACGGAAAACCTAAAAATTCACAAAAAAATTATATTTTCAATAGTCACATGGATCGAAAACCGATTTATTTTTGGTTAAATTTAAACCTAGCTTTAATCAGAATCATTTTTTTAAGCCTAACAAAAGCCTAAAAATCAAGCTGATTTGTATTATGATGCATTTTTATTAAATTATGTTTATTTAAACATTTGATTTTTTTCGAAATTGAATTTTCAGATATTTTTAAATCACTAACATAAAAAAATCGGTAAGACCCAAGAAAAAATTAGAACCGCCAACCTTTTAAAAATTCAAAAAAATCCTATTTTATTTTGATTAAAGCTCTATTAAAAATTTTGGTACCTTCAAAAAAGGTCGTTTGTTGGTTATTATTTTATTTTTTTGCTATTTCCTTAATTAATGATTTAATCCGATTTAATGCACAAAATTAAGATTGAGAAATAACTTAAAACCATGTTTTTAAGCAATGTTTGTCCGGCGAAATTCGCAAATCAAATTTTGCGACACGTAGGAGCCTTTGTAATACTTCAAAAACAAAAAATGACGGTGAATAAGTAAATTTATGTTTTCTTCCGAAGTTTATATAAAAATACATTGTTATGTGGGTATTTATTGAGAATTTTTCGGCTTATTCCGTGTTTTTTTTCAAGATACTGGGAACATTTTGACAAATTTTTTTTGGTTTAGTAGCTTTTATAACTTTTGAACGCGCCGCGATCAATAGGTATGCAAAAATCTTAAGTTAAGGTCCTTGAACTTTTTTGGGGGCTTCGCCCCAAAATTCCCCACATTAAGGGGCATTTTTTTCAGTCAAACTTCTAACTTTTGACCACATAAATCCTTACGTTTGAAACTTTTTATGCAGATTGCCATACCTTTCTAAGCTTAAAAATATATAATTTGATAAGGGTAACTTACATGGGTAACTTACGATACCTCAAGGAGTTAAAAATGGGTCAATTTTACGATATTGCAAAAAATATTTTGTATTGCGGGTCCCAACTGATTTATTTTTGACAGTGTTTAAAAAAACTGTTTCAGACACTGGGGGTTTCGGTACTTTTTTATGCTCAACTTTTGGTGACAGTCCCAAAAAAATTTTGTGTCCTAAAACACTGGATTAGTGACTCTCAGTTCCTCTAAATAGGCGAGTAAAATATCATTTTAAAACTCTCAACGTGCTATTTTAAAATATAAAAAATGCTCAAAAAAATGTAAATATAAATTACATTCTAGCAAAAGACGAAACAAAGTTTCGAAAAAAAGCCTTATATTAAATGGAATAGTATAAAGCTACATAAGTCTAAAAACTAAATGCCAGAAAAGACTGAAACAACTCTCTTTAAAACCTGTAAATTAATAACAGATTTTGTGAAATTTTCAGAAAAACAAAACCGAATAAAAACAATACGTGTAAAATCTTTAGTTTGCGTTTTTTAACCATTAATAAAACTTAATTCACATAAATTTCTCTTAAAGTGGAATAACTTTTTACATGAGTTAACCAGCTATAAATACCACAGTATTAGTTAAGTCACACGTCGTCTAAACGATACAAAAAAAGTATAACGCAAGCGTCACAGTAACCATGAAAAATTTTTGTAAAAATAAGTTATCGCATTGCGCATTAAATTTTGTAGTTTATCATTATTTTCGTATAAAGCAACACATACCGCCATATTAACGGCTTTTTACAATCAAATATCAGGTTTTAAGTCCGAAAAACATTGAAAAATTCAGATTTAATATAAGGCGACTTTTTCTTTAATGTTTTTATTTATTACATAAAACAAGTTAGCTAATAATGTATTTGTTAAATTAAAAGTCGCCTGTCATTTATTAAAGTTAAGGTGTTGTTTGATTTGGGTGGAACTTTTGTGGTTCTGGCTGTTTTTTCTTGTTTTTCCTTCTATTTTGTTAATGTAAAAAGTTATTCCACTTTAAGAGAAATTTATGTGAATTAAGTTTTATTAATGGTTAAAAAACGCAAACTAAATATTTTACACGTATTGTTTTTATTCGGTTTTGTTTTTCTGAAAATTTCACAAAATCTGTTATTAATTTACAGGTTTTAAAGAGACTTGTTTTAGTCTTTTCTGGCATTTAGTTTTTAGACTTATGTAGCTTTATACTATTCCATTTAATATAAGGCTTTTTTTCGAAACTTTGTTTCGTCTTTTGCTAGAATTTCCGCCTTTTAATGCATTGAATTCAATGTCATTTATTAAAGATATAAAACATTAAAAATTTACTCATTTTAAAAGAAACGTCATGGTCTCCTCATGATATGAATACAATTATTTTCATATCCAAAACTTCAATGTAATTTTAAGCAGTATACTATACAAAAATTAAGTCTGGGTAACTCCGTAAAATTGAATGGAACCTGAAAGAACCATATAAAATAGTGTGTTTTTCTTCTGTTTAATTTTTTTTAGTTAGACCTGATTTAACCACTTTTTTGGAAATTAGCTTTATTTGGACTTTTGTTTTGTGCTTCATTTTTCTGGATTGATGGTTAATTTTAAACAACAAAACCACACCATTGTAAATGGTTTTTCCAGGTTCCATACAATTTTACGAGGTTACCCGTACCAGTCTTTTCTCGTATTAAATTTTTGAAGTGATTGTAGCTTCTTAGTATTCCATATAAAAAAGAGTTTTTTTCTGTTTCGATTTTGATAAATTTCCGACTATTGAAACATTGTATCCCGCAGCGCTCACACGTCACCCAAGATTTATTTCATTTTATTTTTTTAAATATTTTTATTGTTGCCATATGGCTGCCAAGTAGTTGTAAGGATATTTTATCGCTCTTCCCGTTGAAAATTAGTAATTTTTATAAAAAAGTAAGGAATTATAATTTAAACCAAAAAAATAACCACAAGAGATTGTGTATTACTGAATGAATTTACTTAATATGTAATTCAGTAAGGAAAAAAAGTGTCACACAAGTACCCCAGTACCTAATGCGTAACTTAATAAAGAACTGGTCGTTTTTCACATGAACAGAGGTTTAACTACGGGAAATAGAGCATATACGAGAATAAAATTCAGGTGAGGCGGCAATTTAGCATCTACGTGCAAAAATCAGCTCTAAATATTTACCACAGGAAAAAATTTTTGGGGGACCCCCCAAAAAAACAAAAAACAAAAAAAGTTAAGCAAATTAAGCTTATTAGTATGAAATTCAGGTATGTTTAGCAAAAGTTTTTAGGTTTTTAATATCAAAAAAAATATGGGTAATATTTTAGTTATGTAAAATGTTTAGATTTTTAATTGGCTAAAAAACTATTAAAGGTTTTGTGATTTTCGATGACGCCATCAACAACGGTTAACCGCGCAGTGGCTTAACCCATTTAATATAAGGGAAAGAGCGCTCCGCGCTCTTCCCTGATTGT
The DNA here is from genome assembly GCA_030248175.1 of Microlaimidae sp. YZB2_3. NCBI lineage: Eukaryota > Metazoa > Nematoda > Chromadorea > Desmodorida > Microlaimidae > Microlaimidae sp. YZB2_3. The sequence continues at coordinate 68,617 of JASAMX010002506.1, read as the reverse complement.
ATATGTATTATTTTTATAAATTACCTGCTAAAAATGCCTTGCATTTATTAAATAGATATTTTTATTGGAACATCAAGCTTAAATCAAGAAGATCACCATGGATTTATCACCCAGTATATGCATATAAGCTAAAACTTTTGTTGCAGATTTATTTTAGGTTTCTGCAACAGGGTTTTAGTTGCTGCTAATCTGTGTTAACTTCATCTTTTGTAATGCCGTATTTCATTCGTGGTGGAAATACTGCCATTCCGTTTTTTTTTCTTTGTTACAATAAAATTTGGAATCATTTGTTTATTTTTTTATTTTTTAGATGTATTATACTATGTGCATTTTATTCTTAATTTGCAAATTTGAGCGATGAAAATCGGTGGATCATTAACAAAATATACTTAATAGGTGGTCGTAAACCACAACCCCAATACCCCCTATTGGAGTTGGGGTTTATGACCACCACCTTCACTCTGTCCAATGTCCCACATTGGACAGAGTAAAGGGGTTCACGTTTTTGCCAAATCTTCCATAAACACAAGAAAATACTAAAAGTGATGAGGGTAGATCGGTTTTGTGTCCCTTGCTTGCAATTTTTGGAGGTTTTCTATTTGTTAAAAACCTATTCCTCCAGATTGGGTTTGTGTCCCTTGCTTGCCATTTTTTGAAACTTTGTTATTTGTTACAGACCTATCCGTAAATAATTTTCTGTTACAATAGAGAGTCAAACTTTTTTTTCAATTTGGATTATGTTGGATAAAAATATTTTACTATTCCTAAATATTTAAAGTATTTGTTGGGAGACTAATGTTTTGCCAAAAAAACCTTAGATTTTTGCTGTACCCAATTTTTTTAAACGTGGAAATTGGGAAATTTGATGGATTATATTGCCTCAATTTTGATAAAATTTTTGCCGTCCGAATTTCCTGCTTCCCACGTTTTACAAAAAAAGGAGTTAAATTCTCAGTTTTTTTTCTTCAAAACATAATATCTCGACAGATATTTTGTTAATATTTACAATCAAGATGTCAAATAAAGCTAAAGCTATAAAGTTTTTGTTTTTATCATTTTTATAACAAACATTTCTATATGTTATTTTCTGTATGATAAATTTCTAAGACACAGAATACTGAAAAAAGAATTTTACCTTACTTTTGAAGAGTCATATTCCTGAACCATTGGAGAGAATTTTAATTTTAAAAAAAACTTGGTTTTTAGTGATAAGAGAACATTTTCTCTAAAAATAATCAAATTCAAAAAAGTTTCCTTCTCTGCCAATCATATTAATCCAAAAACAAAAGCCAAACAAATTTATTTATAACAATAAATTTTTCATTATTGTACGTACAGTATATCTTGTTAAAAGCCACTATTTTTTGTGTTTTCTTAAAGCAAGTGAAAAAAACGTGAAATCTTTTTAAAGCGAAAGTTTAAACTGAAATCTAAATTATTTTCAAAGTTGAAGTATTCGTATTTCTTATTTATTTTTGCCCTTAATTTTTTCAGATTTTTTCGATTTCAGACTTCAATCTTTGGCTCATATAAATAAAAACAATGAAAGCCTTTGTTTTTTGTTTATTGAATAACAAAACATTCTATTTGAATAATTTAAATTTTCAAAACAAAAATGCTGTGCTTTTTGGCATTTAAACTAAAATAAATTGTGTGTAGTTTTCCCAGTTTTGTTGTTGCCCGATTTTGGTGTTTTTTGATGTTGTTTTTTTTTTCAATTTTGTTGTCTTATTTTGGTTTTTTATCAATTTTAAAATGAGTTTTATATACCTTTGTAATATGATAATTTTAAATTGCTTTAAAAGATGTTTTTTTCTAAAATAAAAAAATCCATTCTGCATCTATTTGTTTTTGAAAATTAACCAGACATCATGCAAGGGTTTTTGCAGAAAATGAACATTTGTTTACACTAAATTATGCAAAAAATTTGAGCGTTTAGGAAATTTTCGGCCACTAAATTGTGCAAAAGAATTTGAATGTTTGCAAAACAAAAATGCATTTGCAGCATTATATTTTTAAAAAAATATTGGGGGGCGGTCTGCCAATGTCTGCGGGGGTGTTACGGCGCGAAGCGCCGTAATTGCGCCGCGTAGTGGCGCAAAGCCGACGCGAAGGGTCGGCCGGGGGTCTGGTGGGTGTCTCCCCAGCCGCCGGAGGCGAAAATTTTTTATATATACACTTAAAACTTGCTTAAAAATTGTCTCCAGCAATTCTTATAGTTATAGTTTTATTTTTGTTTTTATAACCTAATTCTTACACAAAATTTTTATTACATAAATAGCGGCATCAAGCCGGCGCGGAGCGTCGACCGGGGTGTTTGGGGGTGCCCCCAACCGCCGGAGGCGAAAATTTTCGGAAATATGCACTAAAAACTGCTTAAAAATTGTGTCCGACAAATCATATGGCAATAGTTTTACATGAGTTTCGGTAACCTAAAGCTAAGAATGCATAAGAGTAGAGAATGTCCGACTGTGTGTTAAACAGTTGTTCAAATTATAGGTAGATTATTCCACGGTGTAAATTTTTTATCATGTAAAAAAATCCACAACGCGTTGTGGAATAATCTACAATTTGTTGAATAATCTACGTGACAATTTTTCTACGTATACTGTAGATTATTCTACCTGAGAACCGCAATTCTTGCAAACAAAAAAACTGCACACGTATAACTCTGTAATGATGTTTTTTTTCACGTGACGTTGTCAAATATTCACCACTTTTGTTGAATCCAACGTATAAATTATTTTACATGTTAAAACATCAAATATCTTGAATAATTTGAATTATTCCACAGTATTATATAAAAAAATTTGTTGTATGCATTTGGCGTTTACAATTTTTCATTTTGCAAACTTCGAACTGCAAAAATCCGTGAACGTAAAATACTCAGCAGAGGTTTTTTCTACGTAATGTTGTCAAATATTCTAGGTTTTTTGTTGCATCGGACGTATAAATGATTTTATATGTTAAAAAATCGAATATTTTTACTAATTTCAATTTTTCGACAGTGTAGTATGTTGAAAAACTTCATCTAGGAGTTTTGCGTTCGCAAATTTTTATTTCTACGTGATAAAAAATCAACACTGTGAAATAATCTACCTACAATTTGAACAAAAGTTTAACACACAGTCGGACATTCCCTACTCTTATGCATTCCTGCTAAAGCTTTATCAATTTCTTTTTTACTGTGGTAGGAGCACCGAGCCAACGCAAGGAGTCGACGGGGGTCTATGGGGCGTCCCTTCGGCCGGCGGAGGCGAAAATTTTTTTAAATAAGCACTAAAAACTGTTTAGAATTGTCTCCAGCCAATAATATAAGCATAGATTTACTTTTGTTTTTATAATCTAATTCCTAAACAATTTGTTTGTTACAGCTTTAAATTAGTATGATGTTAAAATTTTGCACTATATCCAAATAAGTTTTTTTCTTAATATTAATTTCTATTAATATTAAGAAACAACCTGATTTATATATGATTGGCTAAATTATTGAAAAATATGCGAGACTGCAAGGGGTTCGTAACTTATAAGCAAAAAGTGCGGTTGAACAAATAATAAGAAAAAGTTTCACCTTCCCGCGAAGCGGAAAAAATTTTGTCATTGTGTAATTTATTGCATTTAAGATGCACTACATATTTATAACCTGAAAATAAAAAAAAGTAAAGGGGAGACCCTTACAAAAATGGCTGGCTTCGCCAGCCAGAGGGAAGAACCGCACCCCTAAGTATGGAAACGGCCAAAAGGGGGGAGGGGTGGTCGACCCCCCGCCCCCTATATACGCTACTGATATATATATATGTGTGTGTGACACATTTGTGTCCCTTCCGTGAAAACTCAAAGTGCGAACGTTAATAAAAGGCGATTATTTTTCCCCTTTCCCTGTCCGGCCTATGTTGTAATGGATAGCACGCCAGAGTCGACTTTGGAGGTTACGGGTTCAATTCCTGTATCGGTCCAATTTTTCAATAAATTTGGCTGTCTAAATTTTTCAGCGCCTGGTTATTTTTGCTTCTACTTTGGGTCGTCACATATATATATATATATATATATATATATATATAATATATATATATATATATATATATATATATATATATATATATATATAGAAAATACAAGTCATCTATTAATATTAATTTTAATACATAATTAATTGCGTATTGCGTATAATTAAAACAATAAAAAATAATATACAAAAAACATACCTGTGGTGCTTGCTAAGAATACTGTATTTTCTTTTAGAAAATAAATAAGAAACCAAAAATAAAATATAATAATGGCTTTCTTGATATTTCGCCAATTTTTTATTTTATGTAACAGAGTACTTTTTAACATATTAAACTTGGTAAGGAAAATCAAACACTATTCTTACGTTATTTCGTTTTTTTTACATTGCAGCGGGTTTATAAAACAAGAAATATGGCTTATACGGTTTATAAAACATGAAACATGGTTCATAAAACATGAAATATGGTTTATAAAACATGAAACATGAAATTTTGAATAAAATAAATGTTTTTATGGCCCGGTAATAACTAGTTTGTTCAGTATTTCTTTTGCGTATATAAAATCAGTTCATCTTTTTTCGTTTAAAAACTATTGAAAAATATAAAAAAAACATAAATTTTCGGTGTTATCTAAAAAAATGTAAAAACTAAACTGGGTTTAAAGCAATGACCGCGTTTCTGTTTCCTGTACGCTCTAAGAATGCATCCTATACTAATTTTTTTATGAAAACCAAAAAAACCTATGCCCTATGTGGTTTAGCAATGATATTGATCGATAGTTTTAAAATTATATTAATTTTTAATTACATTAATACTAAGACTCACACATAATTTTTATTTTATATTTTTTTTTATTTTAAACCAATAATTTCTTTGTTTTTTTGGAAAACAACCTAATTCTAGGATCTCTCGCACACGTCTCTATGACTGCTGCGTCGAGTTTTGTTTGTCCGAGTTTTGTACTCGCTTTGCTGATATGATTTTTTAACGCGATTCCTGTTACTGCTGGTGACATCGTCTTTACTCTGACAAAATGAGCCACAGTTCGTAAAAAAACATGCGATTGTGACTTATTTTAGATTTACAGTAGGAGCCTAATAACTACGAAATGAGTCACATTCACGTGTATTTTATAATGGCAGTTGCTCATTTTGCGGTAGTAACGACGATATCAATTATGCGGCGCATTGGGTCACAGGCCTTTTTGTTGTTTAGCAGATATAAGCCTGTTCTTTTCAAAATCAGGCTGTTGGCTAAAAACAAACGAAAATTCACCGGTCAATACGTAGGCCAAACAAAGAATTTTCCGTTTTGAAATGGATCAATTCTTACAACCGGTAAAATTAAGATCAATTTTTTTTAAACAAAAAAGTTTAACAACAAAGAATCTTTTTAGTCTTACCGGCGTGTAAACATCGACAATTAATATTAGTAGAAACACGTGTCATGCAATTTGATTTTAGCCTTCAGGTTTTTTTTTCCGTCATAAGCAAAATCTTTTTCAAGACCTTCTGCTTTAATCGAATTTCCAGTCTTAATCTTTCATAAATACACGTTTGGTTAAAAAGCAGTTCACAAAGTAAGCAAATTGAGGCAACTAATATAAGAAGGAGAGTTGTCGACGGCCTATAGGCAAATAAAATCTAGCCTACCACATTACATTACATCGACTAAAACAGTAAAAACAATAATCGACAATAACAATCGAGTAATTTTAGTAACAATAAAACATTTAAAAATGTTTACCGAAAGTAGTTTAATAATAAAGATCAAAACCCATATTTTAATAATTATTTATCAAAATACCTAATTTGGAACCCAAAAGCAAATTTTTTGTTAGTTTTTTGTATATTTTTTTTAAAATGTGGAATTAAAAAAAATTCTGCGCTCTTGTTTTAAAAAAAAAACACGTGATAACCGCACAATTTTAATTGATCCGCTCATGTCTGCATTCGATTTTTGCGTTCAGCTAAACCGAAATGCCACGAGGTAGCGTCAAATAAAAAAATGAATGTGTTTTACCAAAACCCTTTGAAAACTTTACTTTAAAATAATATAGCGTGTTCCAAACGGCCTTAAAATTTTGATAAAACTTTGAAACTTCAAATTTACCTCAATTTCGGTCCACAAATAAACAAATTCTCATTTGGAAAACTGCCAACCAGTCCATTTATAATTATTTGGAATGGCTTAAACATTATTGAAATTTACAAAATCTTCTTACAAATAAAAATTAACGCTGTTTATTTAATTTTTTTTAAATTATATTAATTATTTATAATCCTGTTTAATTCTTTAAAAAATACTCGCAATCCATTCTTGTTTATTGTTATAATTGTTGCCAAAGAAAAATAAAAAATAAAATTAACATTATTAAAAAAGCAAATTGCAAATGGACTTATCATTGTAAGAAAAAGCAACAAATAAAACGGTTATTTTTCATTTATTTGTTTACAAATTTTATGCAAAAAAACCCATGGCTTGTTAGTTTGTCGCTTCTAGATAGCCTTCGGGTTTAGATGTTTAGATATAATTCAACCATAGCACCTAAGTCAGTATAGAGTATAATGAAGAATGCTTAAAAGTACAGATTGTCCGACGGTTTGTTGAACAGTTGTTCTAAAGGCTACATAGTTCCTACTTATGTAAAAACATCTTTTGGACAAAGAATAATTGTAGAAAAGCCAAAACGTCCTCTGGACAAGTCAAAACGTTCTTTGGACTTTTTCCTTTGGACGAAGTATGAATGCTACTTGAAATTTGTCATTTGGACAACGTCCAAAGGCCGAAAAAAATCCAAAGGACAAAAAAGTATAAACACGTTGTCCAAAAGAAAAAGTCCAAATGGAAAAGTCCAAAGGACGTTTTGACGCTGTTTTTGTCCTTTGGACAAAGTCCAAAGGATGTTTTCACATAAGTATGAACCAGCCTCAATTGCACGTGGATTATTCCAAAAATGTTGATTCCACAGTGTAGTGTAATGTGTTTGTGGAATACTCCACGTTAGTGTTGTAAAATGTAATGATTTTCGATTATTTTAAGTAAAAGTAAAAGTAATTTAAAAAATCATGGGTGGGGCGGGAGCGCCACGTTGCGATTTAGCCCCGTGGCGCCGCGCCAACCATTATTAGAGAATTATACATTTTTATAATTATACATTTTTAATAAATGTAGGATTTAGTGATGTTTCCCGGAGCTCTGAGCTCCGGAGCTCCGAAGCAGAACTCCGTTTTTAGGAGCTCCGGAACTCCGCCTTATTTTTGTACGAATTTTATAAATAATTAAAGATTTATGGGATAGAATATTTTGTGAAATTTTTTTGTTTAAAACAACAAAAATAGTCCTGCAAATACAAATAGAGTAGTTTAAAATGTATTTCAAGCTTAGTAAGATTCAAATCGCTCATTTAAGGGGCGAAGCTCCGGAGCTCAGGAGCTCCCTCCACTTTTAATGGCCGGATCTCCGCAGCATGATATTGGAAACAAGGAAAATCACTAGTAAGAATATATAACCGAAAAATAGTAAACAGTAAACACTTTGTTTTAAAAATAATGATATGATGATATGATTTCAAACTAACCTTAAGAAGAATGAATTAAGATTTATACTAACAAAGGGCACGCTTTACCAAGTGCATTATGATAAAAATGCTTTAGTGTTGTCCGGCTTTATGCGAATAAATTATTTATTTTTTTATTTTATTTATAATTTGCTCCAAACTTGTACAACTTTAATACTGAAAACCTGCCATTTTCTACTGTTTCTTAGGCACATTGTTTTTTTCACTTAATTTTTAACACTGTATTAACTTACGAAGTACAATTGTAGATTTCATAATCATAGAATGTGAAATGAAATCCTGATGTACAAGTGAGTTGAACTGAAAAATAGAATGCTCCCTCCATTTACATAAAATATGCAATCCCACGCCCACCCCATTAGGAATTTGTAAGAGATAATTTTACTATCATTATATATATATTTTGGAAATGAGCGGACAAGAGAAAGCTTTTGAAATAGCGCCGACCCGGCCGCTAAACACCGTTCCATACCCGCATCGGAGGCAACCTCCTCTCCCTTCTCCGAGATATTCTTTGATTGGTCAGCTGAGAAAAAAAGCTAAGTTTAATAATGCGTTCGCTGGTTTTTAATTTTACCACTTGATTAAGTATCATATCAGACTGTTCCCTGTTGTTATTAAAACTATAATTGTATATTTTTATATGTTTATTGTGTTTATTTGTTATCAGAAATCAAACCTAGCTGACCTGGTTGATTTTTAGAGTTAAATCGACTATTAACAACAAAATCAGTTAAATTTTTTAGTAAAAATGGTTAAATAATAAAGATTAAATGCCATATTTTAACAATTAATTTTCAGATTACTCAATTTTGAACAAAAGTTCAATTTTTTAAAAGGTAAAAATTGAATATTTTTGTGTATTTTCTGTAAAGGTAAAAATTAAAAAGATTTATGCGCTCTAATTTGTTTTTATTAATGCGTCATAACCGCACAATTTTAATTGATCCGCTTATGTCTCCGTCTCCTATACAAATTTACGAGGTAAGACAGACTATATCTTAACCATATTTCTTAAAAATGATTTTTATTTAGTATTCTAGGCTTTATTTCACACATACTAGGATTTTTTCCACTTAAAAATGATTTTATGATAAAAATATTGATTATAAACTTTAACTTAAATATTGTCTTTTTCGTTTTATCTTTACTTACGCAGATTTTAGAGTTTAAAAAATGTCATAAAACTAATCAAAAAATGCTCCAGAGTTCAGGCAATTTTAAAGTGAAAAAAGCTCCAGAACTCCGCCCTGGAAATGCGCAATTTAAAGCTTGTTTGAACTTAAAATTATTTTATTTATATTTTGACGGCTGAAAAAAAATTTCAAAAATTTTCCGACAAATAATTTATGACATTGCTCTTTAAATATTTATAAAAACAGTACCAAAAATAACGCAGTGTTCCAGAGCACCGGCGGTTTTTACGGAACTCCGTGAAAAGCGGAGTTTTTCTCTAGAGCTCTTTTTTAAAGCCCCAGACCAAAATTTCCTATTTTCTGCTCCAAATTCATATGGAACGGTTGTATTTGCCGTATGAAATTTTATAAAGATATAAATAATTTTATATTGAGTTATTACAGTATCTAGTAGTTTCTTTGTTTGTTTGTTTTTAAAGTTCTTCTTAATTTGCTGTTCAATGCAAAACAAAACACAAACAGTGCGTGCAAAAAACACATTAAGACTTTTTAAAATACCTGAAAAATTTATATCAATGCATTTCACTGTCAAAACGAGCTTTAAAATAAACTATCGTAATGTGTTTTTAATGAATCGTTACAAGTTTTAATTTAATATCGACGATACATTATTTAAGAATTTTTTAGGATATATCTTTAAAACCAGAAGGAAATCTAGAGCTTCATCCTGTTTATTTGACTAACCTAACGTTTTTAACGCGTCTGCCACATTTGGTTTGTGCACACATTAAAAAAATTTTCAAGCTTATAAATTACGAAAATCGTCATTTAAATTTGTAGAAAAATTGTTAAAATTTTACGTTTTTAAAGATTTAAGTGACATATTGTATAACTTGCACTGTTTTAACGTTCGAATCACATTATTTCCCATTTCCCATTTTCCCATTTCCCAATCCCATTTAAATAGGTCCCATATAAATGGGACCTGGTCCCATATAAATGGAACTTATTTAAATGAGACCCCATTTAAACGGGATCTCATTTAAATAACTTTGTTTTCGAGCAGTTTGTTTTTAGTGTTTCATTTTGCCTTTATTATATATTTTTGATGTTAGTGCTACAACTTGTTGATTTTAATAATTTTTGCTCATTAGGAAAAGACACAAACCCGCTCATTTCACAATCTGGATTTCATGTCACATTTTATGATTATGAAATCCACAATTTTTACAAAACACATTTCTTTAAAGGAAAAAGCAACAAAAGAATATCTACTTCGTCGTCGTCGTCGTCATCAGATAAAAAAACAATCGTTAGGAGACATTTTTATTTTACTACATATAAAAACAACAACGTGTTTTCTCAAACTTGTCTTCAGCAGTGCTAGCTAGCACTGCAGTGTGAACATCTCCTAGCACTTAGTACGTAGCATCCTAACCCAGCACGTAGCAGCTAGCACCCTAAAACTTAGCACTTAGCATGTAGCACCTAGCACTCCAGTGTGAAACGGCCTTAATTGTAAGAGTTAAAAGTATTCCATGGCAATTTTTATATATTGAAAAAAAATTGGTTCAGGTTTTTGACTTTTTATAAACCGAAATTTTTAAGTATTACAAAAAAACACACAAACAATCAAATTTGGAGGGGATTTGTAAACAGATATGAATGAATCCATTTGTGTTTGTTCAGACATTATTCAAAGCAAAATTTTTATGGGACACTTAGCAGAACAAATAATTAGTAAAACGAAAATTTGAAACTTTGTAATCATTTTGCCAGGAACCAGAAGAAAATTATAGCGTAAAAAAGTTTTTTTGTTGTTATTTAATAATTAAAATAATGTTTTAATGTCGTCAGCAGCAGTGCAGTTTGCCGTAAAGGCGTTTCACGGAATAGCAAAATTATATTCTAGTGAAAATTCGACGTCCACCACTTCTAAAGGGTGGATTAAAGGCAAATGATTAAAAAACAGGAAACGAGTATTTCATTAAGATTTTGTGTTATTTTAAACTCTCGATTTTACACTATAATTTATAACATCTAAACATTGCTTAATTGGATTCGTTTCTTAAAATTAATTCAATATTTTACAGATTTTATACTTTGATTTTTGTTAGATTTAAATTATTTCAATATTGTAATTCATTTAAAACGTCATATGTAATGTCTGCACTTGAGTCTTTGATTATTTTGATTACCATTTTGGCAGTACCGGTAATAAATTTTCCAGAGAAAGTGCCATTACTTTTCAATGCGAAAGAAAATGTAACCGATTATTTCGAAGAATATGAAGGTACGCCAGATATGTAATAATTGCATATCACAAAACTAGGGTAATTAATGACCAAAACATACAAACAGTTAAATAAAAAAACTGACTGCATAGTATTTTAGTCATCTACTGCTGTAATTTGCCTAAGAGCTTAATAATTATTGTTTTTCAAGTCAGGGCCTTGTATCTAACGAGAATGTCCTTTTAAATAAGAGTATTTAGGTTTTGAAAATGGGGTTTTTACTGATTACATTGTCCGTTTGAAATTTCATAAATTATTTTTCTGTATTGTCAGATTAAAAAAATCTCCCCTCAGCTTTATTCGGGAGTAATACAGTTTTTTATAATATCGATCGATTGACTCTTGAAATCGAGTAAAACCAAAATACACCTATATTAATTAACTTCGATCTTAAATTCTAACGTAATACTCGATTGATGTTTGTAACACTATAAATATCACTCTTTGGAGCTCCGGTCAAATTGTGATCCGCGGCTAAAATTAGTAATCTATTCTCTGTTTTTTTATTAGAGAGACTAGGAAAATTTTGAAAAAAAATTGTTCGTTTGAGTTTTTATAACTTTTGAGCCCGCCGCGATCAATATGCAGATTAAGCCTTAAATTTTGGCTACCCCCTGAAAAAATTTTTTTTTTCAATTATTTTGAAGGTTAGCCCCAAAACATTCCAAATTTAGGGGGAATTTTTTTCATCCAAATTTTTAACTTTTTACCATATGAATCCTCAAGCGCGTATATAGGATTTTGCCGAGGGGGGCGGTCTGCCAATGTCTCGGGGAGTGTTACGGTGCGAAGCGCCGTAACTACGTCGCGTAGCGGCGCAAAGCTGACGCGAAGCGTCCACGGGGGGCCTGGGAGGTGTCCCCCCAGCCGCCGGATAGTATAGTATAGTATAGTATAGTATAGTATAGTATAGTATAGTATAGTATAGTATAGTATAGTATAGTATAGTATAGTATAGTATAGTATAGTATAGTATAGTATAGTATAGTATAGTATAGTATAGTATAGTATAGTATAGTATAGTATCGTATAGTATAGTATAGTATAGTATAGTATAGTATAGTATAGTATAGTATAGTATAGTATAGTATAGTATAGTATAGTATAGTATAGTATAGTATAGTATAGTATAGTATAGTATAGTATAGTATAGTATAGTATAGTATAGTATAGTATAGTATAGTATAGTATAGTATAGTATAGTATAGTATAGTATAGTATAGTAAAGTATAGTATAGTATAGTATAGTATAGATTTTTAAATTTTCTTACTAGTAACGTTACTAGTAAGACAGGTATACTGGAATTAAAAAAACAATTAATTCTAGTATAAAGTAAAATTGCATTAAATTCTTAGATAACGAAAGTAATTCAAAATTTTTACTTAATTAATAATTATTCAACACTTAAACAAAAAAAGTGGTTTAGTAAATGTTGTTGTTTTCTCTGTTTTGTTGCAAAATTTAAAAAATCCATACGGCTATTATTTATGACAAAATCTATTTAATGCAACACAATGTTGCTCATTTATTATTGTATAATTTTTATATAAAAACTTAAAGTTATATTACAGATATAGATTTTTTTGCTGATAATATGCTTGTGTTTACCATTGATCTGTGGGCGAGAAGGGTGACAGATCCCTGGTCACGAAAATGCAAATAACAAAAAATAATTTTGAACTTTATAATATCACTAGATTCATACAAATTTACTCATTAAACATTAAACATTACGTATTAAATAGTATTGTACAAAATAATTTTAGATATATATTTGTTTTTGACTGAAACCTAGGAATTCTGGTGGTAATATATAAATTACAAAATTCAAAAATATAAAATTGAAATGTTTTTTCATATGACTCTATATGGAGTGTTAGACATAAACATAAAACACTTTATTCAAGGTTAAAATTGAAAATACAAAAGTTTTCAAATAAAAAATAAAATACATATAGGGTAGACTGTAAAACAAGTAAAAAATGTAAAAAACCACAACAACAAATTTAAAAATGATCAGAAAATTTAGAACATCATAAAATAAATTAGATAAATTAATTTATTTTTTAAAAATTGAGAACAAGGGGAGTTTTTTTAATCGATTTCACCAGCAAAAAAGGAGTGATCACAAACCTTCCTTGTCATTTTAAAAAATGCACTTTATAAAATCCTTCAGCATCATAACGCAAAATAAATAATATGATCTTTCAGGGTGATTTAATGAATAATAACTTTGCTTTTACAATTTAAAAAACAACGCGTTTTTGATTAGTCTTTTATTACGCACGTGTGCAATCCACTAAAAAAATCTTTCCATTATTAGCTTTCCAAAAAGCTCTTTACAAGTTTCACAAATATAAAATATAAATGCAAAAAAGATTTAGCTTGTTTAAAAAGGATAAATCAAATTTTAAAATTTTGAATTAAAATAAAAATTCAACTTTAAAGAGTACACAAGAATGCATAAAACTGTATTTCAAATTATCTTAAACTTAATATGGTAAAATTTTAAAAATCTTTTGTCTATTTTATTTGGTCTAATTTAATTGGTTTGCACGCTTTTTAATGTTGTAAAAATATTGTTTTTCTCAAAGTTGCAACAGTAGCATTGCCAACACATTGTTTTTAAGACCATTGTGTCGTACCCCCCCTCCGATTCCTGGGACCATTGTGTTGTACCTTTCGCGTCTAAGGACCGTCATCTCACAGAACCGTTGTGTCGCGGGACTGTCTTGTCGCTCTTCTATTCACTTATTTACTGGTCGAAATTAAACTATTTAAATTTGTTTTTGGGGATCAAGGCTTTGTTTCCATCAAAATAAATTAAAATAATTTAAAAGCAGTCAAAAATATTTATGATCTTTCATATGGTAATTTTTTAAATAACAGCTTTGCTTTTACGATTTTAAGAAAAATCTCCGTTTTTATTAGTTTTTTTACGCACGTGTGCAATCCACTTAAAAATTCATATGTGTCAAAAAATTACATTTTTAGGGGTAGTCCAGTGGAGTGCCTTAGGGCACAAAAACTTTTTTGGGACCTTAACTAATACAACTGGGCATAAATCCCCCCAGTTCGTAAACCTGTGGCTCAAACAGTTTTTGAGCATTGTGGAAAAAAATGCACTTTTTGCCCCCAATACAAACGTTTCTTGCAAAAATCGTAAAATTGACCCATTTTAACTCCTCAGGGTACCCAAATCAGGTAGGTTACCCCTAACAAATTTTATATTTTTAAACTCAGGATAGTATGGGCAATCTGTATAAAAATTTTCAGACGTAAAGATTTATATGGTAAGAAGTTTGGCTGAAAACAATTTCTTCTAAATTTGAGAGTTTTGTGGCTAACCCCCCAAAATTTTAAAATAAATTTTTTATGAGGTAGCTAAAAGTTTAAAAACCTTAACTAAAATTATCTGCATATTGATTGCATTGCGTTCAAAAGTTATAAAAGCTCAAACGAAAATTTTTTTGTCCAAATTTTGCCAGTCTCTCTAATTAAAAAAACCAGAGAATAGATTTTGGTAACTTTTAATTATATTTCAAATAATTTTAGAATATTTTTGAAATCATTTTAACATCTTAAATTTTTAAAAAAACTTTAGTTTACAAAAAAACTTAAATAAAATAAATTCCAATGGTATTTTTATTTAGTTATTCAGGAGTTATCTAGCGCGGAGCTTTGTTAGAAGTAATTTTGCCAAAATACGCATTATAAACGAAAACAATAACATATAAAACAGCAATAAAAATAGTATGATTGTGTTTTGTGTTTGTTTAAAAAATTTAAAGTTTAAATTTTATAGATGGATTTTTTCTCACCGACCCGACAAAAATCACGGTGGACACCCACATATCGGACGATTTCAATGCTCACAAAATGTTTTCTTCAAGATCAAAAGTATTTTTAGTAGTGTAACTATTTCTTTATAGCGTGTGTTTTCTTCTCTATGGCGTGTGTTTTCGCGTCACTTCTCAAAAAAGTAGGGACAGCAAAGCTTAATTTTGTAATTTTCGCTTGGTCAGTATGAGGTCGGTGGGTTTTTTTTCACATCATTACATTTTTACTGAAACAAACAAAGAAATTTAGCTTTTTCGTGCATAATTTGAGTAGCCACATGCCTGCGAAGGAAACACACGCTATAAGAAAATAGCTATCTGATATGACTTTAAAGGCTCAAAAAGAGCGCTTATTTAAGTCAGTTTTAAAACTTTTCTTGAATGCGTCCAAAGAATCGACAGTTACTTGAGATGGGAGTAGATTGTTCCAAGGTGTAACCACCCTATTTGCAAAAGAAAATTTCCTTGCATTAATTCGGCTGTCTTCAATAGCCAATTTAAAGGGATGACCACGGGTGGGCTGCAGGTTAAACCTAAAAAATCATTGGCTTGCAAATTGTTTAAGCAATGTATATTTTTAAAGCTCTCATATAAATCAATTTTGTCTCTTTGGTCTTTTAATCTTTCTAAACCTAAGCAATCCAGTTTTTGTTCATAACCAACAGGTAACAACTTGCATTTATAAAACAACCGTCTAGTGAAATTTTGTTGCACTTTTTCCAAAATGTTTATATCTTTTTGTAAATTAGGGTTCCAAACTCCAACTAGCATACTCCAGAATAGGTCTAAAATAGGACTTATATGCTCTGAGAAAATTATTTCTAGAGTTTGAATTGAATGTTCTAAAAATTAGCGATATCACTTTCATAGCTTTTTTTGCTGTGATTTCACACTGTTTAGAGAATTTCATATCATGGGATATATAAACACCTAGGTCACGCACCAATTCTGTAGTTGCAAGTGCGTTATTACCAAGCTTATATTTACAAATTAACTATTTGCTATGATTTCAAATATGAAAAACTTCACATTTATGTTCTGATAATTGCAATTGCCAGTCTTGTGACCAGCTGTGTATTCTATCCAAATCTTTTGGAAGTCTTAAGGTTTGAATGTAGTAATCTTTAGATGAAGATTTTGCAAACAAATTTATATCATCTGCAAAGAGTCTAATTCGTGAGTACTTAACACAATCAACAATATCATTGATATATATTAAAAATAAAAATTGACCCAAAAAAGAACCTTGAGGAACTGAACTTTTTACAGGAAATGATTTGGATACTGAGTCATTAATTACAACTGTAATTTCCCGCCCAACTAAAAATTCTTTTATCCATTTTAAAAATTTACCAGAAACACCATATTTTTATAGCTTATATAACAATTTTTGATGTGACACGGTGTCAAAGGCCTTGGCAAAATCCAAGTAAATGACATCAATTAGAAGTTTATTTTTTAGTGCCTGCGTCCACTCATTTAAAGTTTAAAACAGCTGTGTTATTGTAGAACTTTTTGCCTTAAAAAAATGTTAAAACCTTGACAAAATGATATGGAAAAAGACAAGAAATTCTTCTTTGACAAGCTGTTTCCATTAGTTTACAAGAAAAATATGTAATTGAAATTGGACGATAATTTTCTTTTAGGCTTTTGGTGCTTTTTTTAACAGTAAGTTTAATAAAGCTATTTTCCAATCAATTGGTAATTCTCTAAAATCAAAAGACATCTGAAAGATTATTGCCAAAGCCTCAGCAATAATTTTAGCCAAGCGTTTTAAAAAGTAAGCTGGAAAACAGTCAAGTGTTTGAGAAAAATTGTTTGGGAGCTTTTTTAGGGCTTTAAATACCTTTTTTGTGGTAAATACCATGTTGTCTAACTTCCCAATATTTGGTGGATTAAAATTTGGCAAGGTATTATCATCATAAATAAAAAAGAAGCAAAATAATTTCCAAAAAGTTCATTTTTTTTTTCAAAATCTTCAGTTACAAATGTCCCTTCGACTCTTTTAATTGGTGGGATAGTTTGTTTTGTTTTAATTTTACTATTAACAAATTTATAAAAATTGTTTAAACCCCCTGAATTTAAAATTTTTGTTTCTTTATTAGTGTTAAAATCTCTAACTTTATTTTTGTATACTTTGCAAATTTTTTTGTACTCTGATCTTGATTTTTCATCAATATTACGCTTATGCAAAAGTTTTTCTTTTGATTTTGTAGTTTTCTTATATGTATTGGATGTTGTACAATTTTTTGTTGTTTGTAAATAATTTTTTTCCAGGGACATGTCTATTGATTTCTAACAACAAAATATCCTTCAATCTCTGCCAAGCATTTTCTACTGTGCCACATTTCTCAAATAAAATATTCCATTTGATTTTAGATAAGTATAAACTTAGCATATCATAATCTGCTTTTAAAAAATCAGGTATGTAGTTTTGAATCGTATTTTTAGGACTGTTAAGCATTTTAAGATTAATTTCAGATAAAATAGTGTCATGATCTGATTGTGAAAAACTGGGCGCAACAGTGACATTATTGAAAATTTCTCTATCGTTTGTGAAAAAAAGATCCAGATATTTTTTCTCACGAGTTGGTTGTGAAACAAGCTGATAAAAACCTAGCATAATAAGAAACTCAAACCAATTATTTTCATTTTGCGTGTTTGAAGTTATTTTATCTGAAGACCAATCTACCCCTGGCAGATTAAAATGGCCAGTTAAAACAATGGTTCCTAGAAAGTTTTCTGTTAAATTTTTGATTAGCTCAAATATTAGATTGTCTTTCTCTTTGCTACTACTAGGTTCTTTATAAATACCAATGAATCTCAGTTTAGATGTCTTCTGTAGAAAAATGTCAACCACTATTAGTTCTATTGCATCATACTTTTCCTCCATAGTGTATAGACCAGTTTAAAAAAATAATGTACGGACCAATTTAAAAAAGTACTCTTGGGTGTTTGGAAGAAAATTTAAAACTTATTTTACTTTGTGGACCGTTTTGTTTTTACTGTTATTTTATTTGTTTTTTTTTTTGTTTTTTTTTTCAAAAACGAAACTTGCTGCTTTTAAGCAGTTGTTGAATAATTAACAAAAAAATGAAATAATTATGTTGCAGTAGTGTTTATTACTTAAACCAATAATAAAAAATCCATAGACTTTAGTCTATGGATTTGTTAAAGGTTCCTGCAACAGTTGTTCGTTGGATAAAAAAATACCCCGTTAAATAACCACTCAAATCACGAGAATCTGACGTCACTTTATTAAACAAATACTCGGTATTAAATCCAATCTAATTGGCTGATAAAGTGACGTCAGATTCTCGTGATTTAAATAGTTACTTAATGGAGGACATTTTTTAATCCAACGAACAACTGTTGCAGCTACGTTGGGTTTACCTTTAGTTCTGAATAAGCGTCTTTTACTGCACGAGACAGGGTACAAAAAGAAAAAAATAAAATTTAAAAAATTGTAATTTTCATAGTTTCTTTAATTCAAACTTAATTAAAATTTCTACACAGTGATATGTTTGATCATGTTGTTTGTTTGTTTATGTTTATGTTTATGTTTGATCGCGCCGTACCTACGAAGCGGCAAAAAACTAAAAGTCCCAAAAAATGCTTTTGCTTGTGTAATATTAAGAAGTATTTAAGAAATTTTGAGAGGAAGAGGTCGAGATTTTGAACCAATAAACATTTGAAATATTTAAAGCAGTAAAATTTAATAGTCGCTCGCTGTTTTTCAATTTTTCCCCTACATATGATTGACGCTAGTGTCATTGTACCCTTTTTCTACACTTAATAACCTTTATTCAGAACTAGTCTATAATATTAAAATGCCTATAGGCAAATAAAATCTAGCTGACTGCGATATTTGCAGTATTGAATCGACTTTTTAACAACAAAAACATTCAAAATTTTTCACTAAAGCGGATTAATAACGAAGATTAAAAACTTTATTTTATAATTATTTATTAAATTACTAAATTTGTAACCTAAATGAAAATTTTTTAAGGGCCTAAAGTTGGTTAATTTTTGTATATTTTGTAAAAAGGTGGAATTAAAAAAATTCTGTGTTCTTATTGGTTTTTAAAAAAACGTCATTACCCCACAATTTTAATTGGTCCCCTCATGTCTGCATTCTAATTTTCAGCGTCAGCCAGTTATAAATGAACCATAACACAATTTTTAAGTTTGTATGAATTTTTTTTTTAAATATTCTGCAAAAATACTTTTTTTAAAAAAAGAACAGCAAAAACAAAACATACGTGCAAAAAACTCGGGTAAAAATCGCTAAATTGCGTATCTTAATTTTAAAAAAGCATATCGTCGTTACTACGGCAAAATGGGCCACAGTTCGTATGAAATATGTGTGTCTGTGACTCATTTTAAATTTAAAAAACAAACCTATTAACTACAGAATAAGTCACAGTCACGTGTATTTTATAATTACAGTGGCTCATTTTGCCGTAGTTACGACGATATACCTTCTTCGCCAAGGGGTTTCTTGGGTAAGGGGCTTTTCAGCAGATAAGGAACCTAGGATGTAAGGGGGTAATCTAGGAATTAAACAAATGTTTAAACAAAAAAAAATTGCGACCTACATGTATAGCGCGACATAAAAGCCGTGGATGTCCATTTATATTAGGGTTGTTGCGTAAACGCTGTGCTTAAAACAGCGCGATCACATACCTTTCATTTTCAGATATTAACCAACTTGGGAAAAAAAATAGTAATAAGTGTTTCTTTATTTTCTTCCATTTTTGTAATTTTGACTGCTTTTAGTGCGAGTGTCACAAATTCGGTTATCACAGTGGCTGCGTCTCCTACAATGTCTACTATCAAGCAGCCAACCTTCTTGAAGCAATGAAGGTATTTATTTATAGTTTTTTTTTGTTTGTCAAAAAAAATTTTAAAAATCAGATAATTTAACAAATTCACTATGGAAAAATTTTAAGGCTGGTATTTTAGAATCGCTATAGATCTTTGCTGCTCCTTTAGATTAACGCGCCGCAGTATATAAATTGAAATTTTTTTAAAAACACGCCATTTAATTAAAAAGCAAATTGAAATTATGCTGATTAAAGTAATCAAATTATAATATTATGTTTATAAAACTCACAGACAACCTAAACTATGAACTTTAATTTAAACCTTAAAGTCCATAAGCAACCTAAAATAAATCTAAAATTATCTAAACTTTACCTTGATAATTTTTTTATTTTATATTAATCCTGTATTTTTTAATTGCAATTAATAAAATAAAATAAATTCTAGCTGAATTCAATAATTGCAGCATCAATCGACTATTTAACAACAAAACATTTTAAAATTTTCGAAACAAACGGTTTAATATAAAAGAATAAAAACCTTATTTTAACAATTATTTAGGAAATTACTCAATTGGAAACAAATTTTTTTTTTATTATAAGAGCTGAAGTCGATTAAATTTAATGTGTTTTTTGAAAAGACGACATTTAAAAAAATCTTCATTCCAATTGGTTTTTTTAAACCCTTTGGGATTCTTTTCGCTGCATATCCGCAGAAGGTATTGCGCGTCAGTGCTGCTCAGTGTTAAACTCCGCGTCTGGACGAGTTGAACGCCAAGTTTAACACAGTTCAGCACTGACAGGCAATAACTTCCGCGAATTTTCAGCGGTTTTTGGCCCAAAAAATCCAAAAAATTTATTGTCATAAGCGCCCAATTTTAATTGGCCCCTCGTGTTCCCATGAAAACTAGGGAGATCAGTCAAAATATAATTAAGCTATAAGATAAGTGTTTATCTACATTAGTAGTTTTCCACGGAGCTTTTGAGCTCCGTGTTGGCGCTCCGGATCTCCGCCTTATTTTTTAACTAATCGAATAATTAATTAAAAAAAAGACGGCATAAATTATTTTGCAAACATTTTTTTATAAACTAAAATTTTTCCAAAACTTATTTAAAACAATAAAAGTGGTCCTATAAATACAGATAATTTAGCTTTAAATGTAATTCAACCTTAAATAAACTTCAAATCGCTCATTTAAAAGCAGAGCTCCGCAGGTCTGAAGCTCCGCATCTTCCTTCGCTTTAAATAGTCAGAGCTTAAACGCATGATATTGGAGGGTAGGGTAGGAACATCACTGTAGTTAAAATACTTCAGGCTGAAATTAGGGGCGTAACCGCTCGCCGTCAGGAAGAAAAGAAAAATAAACGCGCGGGAATAAAATTAATAAAAAAAATCGACGGGAATAATGTAACCAATTATTATTAAGTTGCGTCAGGTGTTTTTCTACACGTGATATTATCTCGAAAAACGAGTGGTTACTTTACTACCCTGCTGTTTTCACCCTGATTAAATTCGTCTTTAGTCTACATGTACACGTACGGACAATATTCGCACCGCCAACCTTATATTGGAATAAAATTGTAACTAGGAACAAATCTTAACGGCCCAGCGCGGGCCAACACGCATTTGTTTGGGTTCGTCTCGGCCTGTTAACTATCCATAAAAATAACGGTTCGCTCCCCCCCTAGCACCCTCATTCCGCTCAGTCCGGTTTAAAAATCTGGCTAGAAGGTGAAGCGGGGCAAATAGAAAGCCGCAAAATTTTTATTGAAGCCAGGTAAAACTAAATTAGAAGTAGAAAACTAGAAAACCTGCTTAAATACCAGCCTATATAAACAGTATAAGCATATCCAAGACATGTGCATTAAAGGTGCGGTGCAGAGTCAAACATTTTGTCTTCGATTTTGATAATTTTTTGTTAAAATCTTACCCCTGCCCCTAATAGCCCAAGCCTACAACATTTTTTTGGCTAGGACTTTAGTTAAAGGTCCAGTAAAAACTTAAACTTTTTGTTTTTGATTTTGATGATTTTTTGCAAAAACTTTAGCCCTACCCCTAATAGCCCACACAAATTTTTTCATCAAAATATCTCCAGTGGTTCAGGATATTTGACTTCCCGAAAATTGTGTTTTTCATACGACTCTCCAAAAATTTTGTACGTGAAAAATTGGTCAATGGGTTTAAAAATTAAAGTTACAGAATATGCACTCAGAGAAAGCTGCTGCATTTTACTTTAATTTGATATCTTGATCGTTAAGATTGAAGCAGTAATTCTCGAGATATTGCATTTCCGTACAAAAAACCCGCAATTTTTTTGCTAAAAATACAAAGGGTGAGCAAAATTTTGGACAAACTGACGTCGTTTGATGTTTTTAACAAAAAAAAATTTAGGGTTTTTTGTATGGTAAACGGAATATTTCGACAAATACTGCACCAATTTTAACAATTAAGGTATAAAATTAAAGTAGAAAGTAGCCGCTTTCTTGGAGTGCATATTTCGTGACTCAAATTATTATAGCCATTGAACAGTTTTTCATGTACAGAATTGTCGGGAAAGCAATTTTTGGGGATCATATCTCCTGAACCATTAATGATTTTTTTATGAAAAAACTTTTGTATGCTAAAGGGGGCAGAGGTAAGGTTTTTACAAAAACTCATCAAAATCTAAAACAAAAAGTTTGACTCCGCAAAGGACCTTCAAGTAAGGAGCAAATCAAAAACTATTAGAGGACAAGAAAAGTTATGTTGAAGGGATCAAAAGTTACGTTGGTAGGCAAAAGCTGTTTTCTTGGAATAGGGCACCCTGTACATATGGGGTTAGCATGTTAAATAAACCGCTCGCTATTTTTTTGTATATCACAATGAATCAACTTTTTTTCCTTGATTACTAACTACTAAAATCTTTAAAGCATTACTTTAGAGAGTTTTTCTAGAATTTCCGCGATTTAACAAACCCAGACGATGAAAATCATGCAGGACCCGGCTACGTTCTCTACGTATGTTGCTTATTATTATTTTCACTTTCAATTTTTTTAAATATTTTCAAAGCCAGTAAAGGTATAATAAATACCGAAGAGTATGGAAATATCCAACTTAACTATTGTTTGATGTAAATGTTCAAAAAACCCCAGTGTGAATTTTTTACCGTGTAAAAATTAAATTTTCGAATTTCAATTTTCAAAATTCGACCTGTGGAATAATTCTGAGTTTGAGAGTTTTTCTAACACTGTCAAATACTGCATGAATTTTTGGTGAATCGGGGACAATCCGCTTCCGCCAATTGCTTCTGGGGCCTATTTTATAAAAATTACTTGTAAATAATTTACAGCTGTAAAGTAATAAACGCATATTTTTCTTTTGTTTTTTTTTTTAAATTAAAACGTACATTAATAAAATTGCGTTGAGGGGTCGCATTCTGACGCAACACTCGTATTTACCCCGATAAATCCACTCCAATAAAAATTTTAAAAAACTATATTAATTATTTTAAAGTTTAGTATATATTACGCTGCCGCATATGAAAATGAAAAGGAATGCAATGATTTTTTTTCTTTTTTTGCGCCGCGAAACCACCACGTGCAAAATGAAAAATCCCCGTCAAATGCGCGTATTTTATTTTTTATTAAATTAATCCTGCGGGAAAAAATATTTATCCACCCCTCAAGTTGGATAAATTCTTATCCTTAAAACAATAGAAAAAATTTATCCCGGTTAAATTAATCTGGATAACATTGATTTTAAAACTTTTATACCCATTTTGCAATCTTTCACGTACAGAATTGTCGAAAAACTCCATTTTTGAGGGTCATGTCATATCTCTTGAACCACTGGAGATATTTTTTTGAAAAAAAATTTTATGGGCTATTTGGGGCATAAGTAAAGTTTTCGCAAAAAAATTATCAAAATCGAAGACAAAAAGTTTGACTCCTCACCACACCTTTAAATGCCTTCTACTACCATAACTTATGAGTCCTAAATTTAAAATGGCAAAACCGAAAGCAAACAAACACGTTCATAATACATATTAACCTAATATAATAGATGTTTCCAAAATTTTAAAATATAATAACTTCTCATAAGAACCTTAGAAACGTTTATATTTAAAACTTTTTTATTTAGTTCAAACTTACTTATGTTTAACTGATTAACAGCCGAATTTAGGAATATGGTGGTAGAAAAGCCTCCTACAGGTGTCAAAGCAGCGAATGCAAATCTTGCATAGACATTATGGTGCAGAAATATGTGGATAAAGAATGGATGTCAGAATCAGTGAGTTAGATAGATAATTAATCTTATATTCTTATTTATTGTTTATCAAATATTACACATGACCTAATATATCAAAAAAGCAGCTACTAAAATTTTACAACTAGAGTATGCTTTAGTGTATTTTATAACAAGAATGCATTAGAGTATAGAGAACCCCCCTCTGTTTTAAACAATTGTTCTAATTATATATTTAGCGATACACATGTGGATTTTTAATCATTTAAAAATAAAAATTTGTGAACGTAAAATTCCTAGATGAAAATTTTTATGTATAATACTATCAAATGATTTAAATTATTCAAAATATTTTATGTTTTAATATATAAAATAATTTATACGTCTGATGCAGCAAAAAATCATTGAAAATTTTGACAACATAACGCGGAAAAGCCTTATTTAAGAATTTTACGTTTGTAGTTCCTTGTTTGAAAACTAAGAAAATTGCAAACGCAATGTTTCTGGATAAAAATTTTTTTACATAATACTTTTGAATAATTGAAATTATTCGAAATATTTCAAGTTTTAACATGTAAAACAATTTATAGGTTGTATTTGACAAAAAAAAACATTGAATATTTGTCAGTATTATGAGAAAAAACCCAATCAGAGAGTTTTATGTTGTAGTTTGTTTTTTTTTGTTTTTTTATTGCGAATTCTCGTTTAACATGTAGAATAATCTACCGTATTACGTAGAAAACTCTTCATGTCAATTATTCCACAAACTGTAGATTATTTGACACGTGCTGACAGATTTTTACATGATGAAAAAACTACACTGTGGAATAATCTAGTATAATTAGAACAAGTGTTTAAAACACATTCAGAAATTTTTTCTCTCTTATGCATTGTTGCCTATACTAATTAAGACTACTTAATGATATAGGTTAAATTCAATTTTTGGCTAGTGGTTTTCAACCCAATTTAGGCCAATTTGATTTTTAACCCAATTTGGCTGGCTAGTCTAATCAACCCAAAATCCACTGTTGTTGTTGTTGTTGATAACCTGAAACTTATAAAATCCCAAAACTCCCAAAATCCACTAGTCTTTTAAACACGCTTAATCAATTCCAACCTGTTTGAGTTAAAAATCCTAGATGATCTTGATTTAGTAGAAAGCATGTCAACATGTTTAACGCTCAAAAAATAATGAATTGTTAAAAACAGAATATAAAGCCTGCGCAAAAAGCTATAAAATTGAAATTCAAAAATTTCATGAAAGTTTGGAAAATAAGCTTTTAAATAGTAAAAATATAAAGCCGTTTTATAATTATGCTAATAATAAACTAAAAGAAAACAAAAATTTCATTGGCCCTATTTTTCTTGAAGATGGGTCTCTAACTACTGATGACACTAAAAATGTCAAATTTTCCAAGACTATTTTTGTAGTGTTTTTACTATCGATAATGGGGTGCTCCATCACTTTCCCCGAAGAGTTAATTTTGGAGAAGGTTTGTTTAGCGTAGAGTTTCTCGTTGAGATTGTAGCCCAAAAACTCAAGAAACTCCTAAATAAATTTTCCAAGACTCCTGATGATTTACCCTTCTATTATTAAAAACAAATAAGAGAGGAAATAGCCTGCCCATCAGCTCGTATATATGAATTGTCTATTCAAACTGGTGAAATCCCAGAAATTTGGAAAGAGGCTTTAGTGCCGCCGGCGTTTGAAAATATTTGTCATAGCAAGAAAGAGAATTATAGACCTTTAAGCCTAACATCAATTTCAGGAAAAGTTATGGAAAGTATAGTCTTTGATTCATTTCTGAATTACTTAATAAGTAAACGTCTCATTACTTCTACACAATTTGGATTTCTAAAAAATCGTTCGGTCGGTTTGCAGCTCCTAACTACGTTAAATGATTGGATAAACGCAATTGATTCCAAGAAATGTGTCGATGCTGTTTACGTCGATTTTACTAAAGCATTCGACACCGTTAGCCACAATAAATTAATTGCAAAACTAGAGTATCATGGCGTTGCTTTTGAGTTATTAGCGTGGTTCAAGAACTTTCTTTCCAACCGTAAACAGCGTGTAATTATTAATGAATGTGTATCTGAGTATGAAAATGTGTCCAGCCGGGTCTCGCAGGGTAGTGTTTTGGGGCCGTTACTGTTCTTGATTTTTATAAATGATTTACCCGAATGTCTTGGTACGGAAACTTGTATAAAATCGTTTGCGGACGATTCCAAAGTTTATCACATTTTTGAAGCCGAAAATTTAAATCGAAATTTTCAAAACTCTTTAAATAAATCTTGCGATTGGGCGTCTCAATGGCAACTACAGATTTCTTTTCCCAAATGTAGCCCCTTTTCATTAGGACCAAACAATCCACACGTTACGTACAATCTTGATGAAAAAATTTTAAATCGTGTAAATCATATTCGTTACCTCGGTATTATTATTTAAGATAATTTAAAGTTTTCAACTTACTGTTGTGAAATCGCAGCCAAAGCTCACCAAAGTTCAGCACTTATTTTTTCGCGAATTTAAAACTAAGAAAATGAAAGTATTTTTGCGGGCGTTTAAAATATATGTAAGACCGCTGGTTGAATTCGAATCAGTTGTGTAGTCACCATATCTAGCAAAAGATATTTTAGAAATAGAAAAAATACAAAAAACGTTTACTCGCAGACTATGTGAAAAGTTTCAATTTCTTTATGTTGATTATAACAAAAGATTATGTGAGTTAAATTTAGATAGTTTAGAGAAAAAACGTCTATTAAAAGACCTGATTTATGTTTACAAAATAGTTAACAATCTTATCGATATTAATATTAATGAATTTTTTACTATTGATACCAACTCTAAAACTCGAGGACATGCGTTTAAGCTTAAAATAGGAAAGTATCGACTTGATGTTGCTAAATACTTTTTCCCAAACAGGGTAATTGATCTTTGGAATAAATTGCCTTCAGAAGTAGTTAGTTCTAAGACCGTCGAAAATTTTAAGAAAAATCTTCCAAACATTAAGAAAACTTTAAGTTATAAGTAAAGTGTTAAATATAATATTTTTAATGTGTGTAATATCTATAGTTTTTATTAGTTTATTTTATTGACATTTTGTGTTACTCATTATATTTGCACCTAAGTTTGTCTCCTTTGTGTGACCTGTGCATCTTATTTCTAATAAATAATAAATAAATAAATAAAACTTAAACTGAGTGCTATCATATGACTTGAATATAAATCAAACGCGCTATGAAAATATAATTTGTAAAATTAGAAGCTCTATTGCCAGTGTGGAATATTAGTTTGTTCACCACGAAAACGCCCCAGAGACTAAAACGGCGCTTAATGCAGTCTATACCTATTTTATTAACCAAACTAGCAATTGTCTTTTTTCCCTGCATCTTAACGTTTGATCTATATAAATACAGTGTAAGTCTATACATGTACATTATCTAATACAATACACATATGCTCTTTTGTGGAATACATTTATTTGAGAGATACACGTCAGAATTTTAAGGGCTCTGAAGTGTTATATAGTATTTGTGATTGGCAGCTATATGTTTTGCTCCATGGGTATGTTTGAAGGAGGAGCAGCGGCGCTCAAGGTCGTTAGAGGAGAAAGAAATATTTAAAAAAAAAACAGGGCTTTTACACTGTAGGCGGGAATATGGCCTAAGCAATGCCGGTGCGGGCGCGTTATTAGACAAATGCGGGCGCCCGTTTTTAAACCAGCCTCGCGTGACAGCATCTAACGGTATTATTTAGACATCTGGCGAGTTCTTTTGTTAATATAGAATTACTTATGTTCAGAAGAAAGGATCTGGACCAGACAACATCTATTGTATTGCTTCCGATATATAACCTCGCATATTTTAAAAATTAAGAGTGATTCAATTTAGCGCATATATATATTGCTCCATTAGCACTGGAGTATATTTTATTTTAGAACGCAAGAACACTCAGACGCGTGTTTGGGGTGGTGGCTGGCGACAGTGAAAGAGCAAAATGCACCCGTTACAGTTTCGCCAATGATGACGACGATTCTGATTCTTCATCTGAGCACTCAACGGAATCTGAAGACAGTGCCGTAAGTTCAAATGGATTTTGTTAACATTAACAACTGAGTATTTAATCGACTATTTGATAACAAAAAAATATAATTTGGAGCGAAACTGGTTTTTTTCAAATAATTGAATACCTTATCTAAAACTACTTAAACTAAAATATAACTCAATCTGCATTCCAATATGTTTTTAATTGTCATAGCAGCCATAGGTTTGATTAGTCTTTTTTTTATATTCCTACAGTTTTGCAAGGTCAATCCAATAAAATTTAACCACACAGACCGCTCAAAATGTTTTAATTTGTCATCATATGGCTCCCAATGTTTTTTATCTACTGAACAACTACACCAGTCACGTCTGGCTTGCCTATTGTAATATTCGTCCGATTTCCAAAACTCCCCAGCGGAGCTTTGCTTTTTGGAGCGCCAGAGCAACGCCAGCTCCTAAGCTCCCTCTGTTTTAAATGGCCAGAACTTAGCGATATTTGAGAGTAAGAATTTTACGAGTATAAAATACAACTAAAAATTAAAATCAAGGTTTTAGAAAAAGATTAAAGCTGGCTGGCGAGGGTATTAGAAGATTAAAATAGAACACCATAATTCGTGATAAAATTTTATAGGTTCAGTTTTTGGTTAGTGAAAATTACCATGCTATTTAAAATCTAATATCTTGTGGATCCTTAAGCAACTAAATTAAAGCCTTAAAAGTCTGACCTTTCAAAAAACATCGATAAATGAATGAAAAGATAGGGCGACAAAATATAGATAGATAATAAGGTAGATATGTACTAGTGTTTTAAAAAGTAATAATTTTTAATTATTTTAAATAAAAGTAGATATGCACTAGTGTTGTAAAAAGTAATGATTTTTAATTATTTTAGTTAAAAGTAAAAGTAATTTTAAAAATTTTCATTTAAGTAAAGTAAGAGTAAAAGAAATTTTTTGATTTTTTAATTTAAGTAAAGTAAAAGTAAAAGTAAAATTCAAAATTTTATTTAAATAAAGTGAAAGTAAAAGTAAGACCTATTTTTTTAAGTAAAAGTATAATCAATGTAATTTCGAAACGGAGCAAAACACCGGTTTTTAAAGCTAGAAAGCTCTGTTCTAAAGTTTGTTGCTAAATTTATGTATAAATTATCAGTTTAATAAGTTTTTTGGTCAAAATAAATGATTTTAGCGTGTTAGCGGCTTAAAAAATTTACTTCTGCCATTCATTTACTCATTGAAATTACTTAAATTATCCCAAAATTAATTTAAGTATTTGCAGGAAAACATCCGAGTAAGAGTAAAAGTAAAAGTAATTAAAATTTTAAAAGTCGAGTAAGAGTAAAAGTAAAAATAATTAAAATTTTAAAATCGAATAAAAGTAAAAGTAGAAGTAATTCAAAATTCTTTACTCTTATTAGTTTAAGTAAAAGTAAAAGTAACTTTTTACAACACTAATATGCACTCAAAAAACTTTTTTATATTAAAGCCACTGTAGTGTTTTCGCATTTCGCAAAATACACGTTTAGAAATATGCGACTGAATAAATCGCGTTTTAACAGAAAAAATTCAATAATTTGCTATTTTTAACACGTTGGCTAAAAAATAAGCGATAGAGGACTTTAAACTGTGATTTCCAGCCTTAATTTCTCACTGACTGACGTGCTGTTACACCATCACTTTCTAGTTTACATTAGAACTTGTATCTATAAGACTACATTTTTTAAACATTATAAACCGGCCGTTAATACATGGTTCGGTTAAATTCTATTTGCAGGATTTGCAATAAAGAATAAAATACAGAAGATTTACAGTAATGAAATATAGAAGATTTTTACTATTTAGATCATAGATGCTGTGAGTGAACTATCTGATCAAGGTGAAGCACTATTTGACGGCGGAACCCCCCAAAGCTTTGGAAAACCAAGAGTTCATTTGGAATCAGGTATTGACAACTTCAATTAGCAGAGTATCTCTAAATTTTTCATGGCTATTTTTTAAACTTAATGTAAAAATTATGTTTTAAAATATGTTGTATTCTCAGTTAATTAGCTACTTTTTATCAGACAATTCATGATTATAAAATATCTTTTAAATTGTGATTAAAAAATTTGTTTTTTTAAAATTTAATCTCCTTCTTTTCATCTTAAGAAAACACCGTCCACAAAAATTCAAAAAATGAAAAGTATATTATATTTATAAAAGTCCTAAAAGCCTAGCAGCGAAAACTAAAAGGGTACTGCATAAAAAATATAAACCTTAGGCAAGCCTTTTTGGTCGTGGACCTTAAAATTAAGTTTTTTTAAAAACTCGCAAGAAATTTTTTGATTAAAACACTGTAAAAATACTTTACAATTAACTTTTAGCTCTTAAAATCAGTCATAACTTGAGCAATATTGACAAAATTAAAAAAAAATATCACTTTTATTGTATTTTAACAAAAAAACCTAATTTTGGTTTTGAATATTATCTTTATGCGTTGTCATTTGTGTTTTTAAAACTTTGTTATTTATTAAAAAAAACAAAAAATATGAAAATCTGATAACACTACTATATTGCTAATTAAAATACAAAATTTTTGTTTATTTTTCAAAATTGCATCAATGTTGCACAAGCTACGACTGTTATTGAAAGCCAAGGATTAATTGTAAAGTGTTTTTCCAGCATTTGTTGTTTTTTACTGAAAAACGAGTATATAGTAATAAAGTAAATCGACCATCATTTCTTTATTTACAGTTTTCTTATGAAAGATTGGGACAAAAATTCAAACGTACAGAAAGGTCTTGATTTGGCAGAATGATATTAGTAAAAAAAGGCGGGATAAAAACGGACATCGAAAAATGTCCAAAAACTTCTAACAAGAAACAATTTTTACAAAATACATAAAAAAATTGAATTTATCGTAGCATAAACAATAAAAATTCATAAATCCATTAATAATGCATGTATTTTTCACTATTTTAACATCTAAATTTTCCCGCCAAAAACGTTTTACAATTTTGATGGTTAACAGTAAAGTGTAGGAATCAAATTGGAGAAAATATTCGTTTATTTAATGGATAAATTAATGGATAAATTTTTATTCAGTATATTCTGTGGCGCATTCAATTTTAGTATTATAGTTTACCCTATTATGTTTTTTGTTCAAAAATTGTTTCTCGTAAAAAATGTTTTGCGATGTCCGTTTTTATGCCGCTTCTTTTTACTAAAATCATTATACAAAATTTTTTGGAGCCCTTTCTGTACATTCTAATTTTTGTCTTAAAGTCAAAGTGAAAGTTTATTAGATCAACCAATACATTAAATTAGTAGATTATTAATTCTTCATAGAGAACTTAAACCACTTTTAAGTGTAATTTCAGGCGTCAGATTTATTCTGGGCTGCACAAAAAGAGGCCAAAGTGTGAATGAATTGGGGGATGTTCAACTCTGTCGTGTTTGTTGGTCATGGCGTCAGCTCCCAAGGGGTTACCATCCTCGCATGGTGAACGAACTGGTCTGCTACCCGACTACAGACTCTTGCTTATCAGGTCAGTTGTTGTTTTTTTTTTAAATTAATGTTTTTAATACACGTAATTATGGGTCTTGCTGGTGCCTCTGGAAAATTGAAGGTAGGCAGGTAGAAGGCTGCAAAATTTTCCTTGAAGGCAGGTAGGAAGCTGGGCCGACATAGATAGGATGCAGCAAAAAAGACTTGGAGGCAGAAACGAGGCAGTCAAAACTTCTTTGGGGTAGGTGTTACTGCTTTTTATGTCAAAACATACAATACAAGCTAAGAAGCAGCTAAAACTGCCTTGAAAGCGAGTAGAAGGCAGTATGAAAGCAGGTAAATTTAGGATAAAGAGAGGTAGAAGACAGGTTGGAAGCAGCAAAGACATTTACGATGGAGGCAAGTAGGAAGCAGGAAAAAACCTGGCTTCACGATTGAGGCACCCCGTCCTTGACAGCTTAATGGCCTAAATCAATAAAAATTTTCAGAGATACTGTTGAAGTTAAAAAGTATCGCTATACAATTTTGTTTCAACGCCCAAACAATAGTTGACATTCATGATTTGCAGTATTTAATCGATTATTTAACAACTCAAAAACTTTAAAATTTCACTTAATATTACATAGCTTATTTGAAAAAAATCGTGTATCAAATTGATTAATTTGGAACAGAAATATCACTTTTTTAACGACTAAAGTTAACTAATTCTTGTGCATTTTCTGAAAAAGTGGCATTTTAATAAAAATTTGCGTTCCAATTCGCTTTTTAAACGTCGTAGTTGCACAATTTTTAGTCATCTTCTGGTTTTCAAATAAATTTTTACAAGATCAGGCTGATATAATTCAATCATAATGAATACCTGGAGCTTTGCACCGCAAAGCTCCAGGGAATGGCAACCAACATTAGAAAGCATATCGTTTACTAGACGGTTTAAACGAAGCTGTTTTCTAAGTCCTAACATTTTTTCTCTAAAGAAGAGTCATTATGATTTCCAATCTTTGACAAATTAGATCGCGATAATTTTTTTTTTAAATATTGTCACATTGAATAGATTGATATATAATAAGTTTTTGATGAAACATTAATTTATAAGCACCGCATGCCATTATATGACTTCCAGATACACTTGTCGACGTCAGCCATTTATTCATAAACAAATGTGATGTTGCTGAGAGCTCTATAGCTCTAAAGCTTAAACTAAACTTTCTAAAACTTATTTTTTAAAAAGCTTGATTAAGCTTGAAATTGCTCAGTTTAACGGCGAAGCTCCAAAGCTCCTTCCGTTTTAAATAGCCAACATCCCGGAGTATGATATTAAGTGACAAATATGTCACTAATAAACACACAAGCACTCTTGCACAAAGCGGACACACACAAACAGACGCGCACACTAGAAAAAGGATACAAAAACAAAGAGGATGAGATCTGAGATGCACACACGCACATAAGGAAAAGTCCACAGACAGAGAAACTGAGATGCTCAAAGGCAAACATACACACGCAAAAATATCGACACAAAACTAACAGACAGACAAAAATATATGTTGTTTAGAATTTGTTGGAAATATTCAGTTTTCTTTAGGGTGGGGTAGATGCCGACAAAGGTACAGACAACTGGCAGTGTACTCAAAAACTGGACCAGAAGATGAAGACATGGAAAAGCTCACTGTGTCTGTGCCTTCCGGATGCGAGTGCACTGTGAAAGCAGGGGGACCCCTGGACGAACTAATATCATAACGTCATTACTTCGAAAAAAACATTCAGAATCTGTATAGAAACAACGTGACATTGACTGACTCATAGCGTTTTTGGTATAAGAGTGGTAAAAAGTTTATAGTATGTTATTATGATTCTATGGCAAGGACGATGAAGTATCTGATTGTTTATAACATAACTAAGCATTCTGTTACAAATACAATGTATGTAGACCAGCACACAACATAAATAAATATTCTATTAAAAAAATATCACGTGATTTGAGGAACTTAAAACTTAAAAGATGAGCTTTTATAATTTTAATTTAGCTTTTATAATTTTTGAATTTGGGATTGTTTAAAATTGAGACCATAGAGCTTTTATAATTTAAGAATGGGCCTTTAAAACAGAAAAGCATTGTTTTAAAAGCAATAAATGGTATGATAAATTAAAGTTTAGAAAAATTCAAAAAGCATAAAATCTTTATTTTCAGTAAAGGACGGCTCTTGAACCTGCCTCTGGAAGACTGAAGGCAGGTAGGAGGCAGGTGACCCTACCACCTATGTTGAAGCATTAAAAGCACCGTTTAAAAACTAACGGTAAAATAACGGAGTCAATTTTTGAGTAGATGTGCGTTTTATTAGATCAATATTTGCGGACGAATTAATCATATGTGCTTAATCTGCTAAAAGGTTTACATAATTTACTTCCATAATTTTACAAGAGAAATTAAGTGGACGATATTGGCATATAATTCTAACTTTTTATGTTCACGCCTGTCAACCTTGTTGAAAAAAGTTAACTGTGAACTTGTAGTTTGTGCATTATTTAACCTTTTCATGCTGCTGAATCCATTGATTCAAAATTTTTGAATGTTTTAAAATTTGTTTTTTGGTTTCAAGATAGCTTCCTTACCGTTGAAAATAGTCAGCCGGAGGAAGACGCCGCCTTTATTTTAATTTATATTTTTATTTTCAAAATTGTCGGTGGTTAACTCACCATTATCGTTTTTTTAAAGATGCGACAGTGCTTGATTTGGAGCTAAATTTTTTTATTTGCAAAACGAAAAAATAGTACTGTCACTGCTGTTTATGACTTCGCGTTCAAGATGATCATGAAAATGCTTTAAAGCAACCGTATATTTTTTGTCACAATCTGCGTAATCTTTTTTAAGCAACCGATTTTGTTTGGGCTTTTTATGCAAAATTTTTTGTGTTTTTTTAAGGCCCAAATGAAAAATGGATACTGAAATCTTTTTTTTTAATTTTAATTAATTTTACAGGAACAAATTTATCAATTATTATTTGATTCATTGACAGAAACTTGGCGTACAGCTCATCAATATTTGCGGACGAATTAATCATATGCGCTTAATCTGCTAAAAGGTTTACATAATTTACTTCCATAGTTTTACATGACAAATTCAGTGGACGATATTGGCATATAATTCTAACTTTTTTATGTTCACTCCTGTCAACCTTGTTGAAAAAAGTTAACAAAGCTTCCTAGTAAGTTTTCAAATACGTTAGATGGTATTTCTTCTATTTTTTTAAAAAAAAATAGCCTAATAGCCGGTCCTCTGGCTAGAATTTTTGAACTATCATGCTTTCTGGTACGGTACCTTTGTTATGCAAAAATACTTTTGTTTTGCCAATTTTCAAAAAGGGGTCAAATAGCCTTTGTCAAAATTACATTTGTATATTTACATTTTTTGTTAATTGACAATTAAATTTGAGCTGTGGGTTTTTTAGACAATTTAAAAAGTGAGTTAAATGGTAAATAAATTTTTAAAAAATACTGGAATAATTTTTAGCTCAAGTATTTTTTTGTTAAAATTCCCATTGACCTTTAATATTTGGTTTGTACGATGAAAAAATTGAGGATATTTTAGATCTATCTTAAATCATCAAAATTTAAAAAAATCAATTAATTATCACAACACTAACCTTTGCTATTAGTATGTATTCTTTATTTACAATGGCTAACTTTCTTAGAAAGCACTTTTTTTCATTTAGGTCCATGTTATCGATTTATTGATCAAAATAAAAAATTTGAAAAATAGACAAATAAAAAATCCCAACCGCACAATAACATCCTTTTGGCAACAATAAAGATTGTACAAAGAGTAAAGGTTATTTTTACTTTAAAAATTATAATTGCAATCATTGGCGCACGGCATCGCGCCAACTATATTTAGAGAACGTAGATAAACTTTGTCTGGAGCGCAACTGCACCGCACTAACTATAATGAAACAACGTGGGTAAATTTTGTAATTTAAATTTATCTTCTTCTTCTTATTATTTTTTATTTAAAAAAGTATAGTTCGGCAACGGAATGATTATAAACATATTTCATTGCACAGCTAAAACTATAGTTTATTATAGGCAAATAAAATCTAGCTGACCGCGATAATTGCAGTATTGAATCGACTATTTAACAACTAAAATATTCCAAATTTTTCACTAAAGCGGGTTAATAACAAAGACTAAAAACTGTATTTTAATAATTATTTATCAAATTACTTAATTTGGAACCTTAAAGCAAACTTTCTAAGGGCTAAAGTTGGTTAATTTATGTATATTTTGTGAAAAGGTGGAATTAAAAAAAATTCTGCGTTCTTATTTGTTTTAAAAAAAAACACGTCATTACCGCACAATTTTAATTAGTTCCTTCATGTCTGCATTCTAATTTCAGCGTCATCCAGATATAATTCAACCGTAGGCTATTTTTTAATTTACTTCAAAAAAAGTGGTGGACTAGCCTTGAAAAATGCTCTAAGAATAGAGCAGGAAAAGGGGCCATTTTTCCCCGGGCGTATGTTTAGACAGAAAAGATGTGAACTAGGCTGAGATGGACATTATGTGGACTATAAGAAATTTGCATTTGGTTTGGGCAGCTGCTCACTAAATAAAAATTTCTACCATATGATAATGATTTGTTTATACATTGATCTAATCACACAGCACTGTTGCATTTTTTTAGCTTCATAAAATGTCAATTTAAAAAATCATATTCACAGCAATCTTTGCAAGCGCGGAATCGCCACTTTTTCAAATTTATAGTTGTTTTTTACACATACAAATATAACCTTCTAATTGAAAAAGTGGCGATTTCGCATTTGTCAGTGAGTATGATTTTTAAATTGACATTTCATCAAACTAAAAAAAATGTAACAGTGCTGTGTGATTAGATCAATGTATAAACTAGGAGTCATGGTGTTAGATTAAGATGATTGGTCTTTTGTTTGATTAGATAGATATAATATTTGATGGTTCTTATTTATATTTAGGTTTGATGGTTTGATTATATTTGTGTATTTCTTTATAGCTATGCCCTGAGCGGGGGGTGGGGCGGGAGAGACAGTCCAGTGAGGGAAGGGAGGTAAGCAGCGGAATCGCCACTTTTTCAAATTTATCAAGCGGTCCTGGTGTGATCGAAAAGAGAAGATAAGGGCGCCGCTGCGCAATGCGCGGAAGTGCGTGGTCGCCATCCTCGTATCCCGCGGTCGGATCGGTCCTGGCCTCTAGGTGCGCTGGGACTGTCTTAGCTGTGCGTCGTCGAGTAAGGGCCTGCTTGTCTTTGTATCTAATGTATAAATGCCTGGCGGCGTTGTATTTTTATTGTGGTTCTTTCTATTTATTTATCTTTTAGCTATTACTCTGTTAGCATATGTGTGTGCTAATCTCGTGATATATGAGCCTATATATACCGAGGTCGAGCTCTATGAATGTACTGAACTGTATCTATTAGAACTTATGTTTTTATGTCTATCTGTGTGCCTATGTTGGTCCATAGCTATTATCTTAGAATCTAATACTACTATTATTTTGCTAATGCCGGAGCTCCTAAGCATACAAATATGCCTTACGTGAGTCTATTAGTAATCATATACTAGTATAACTATATCATATATGGTTTCTAAGCTACTCGTATTTTTGTAGCATGTACCGTTACCTTCCCATACCGTTCTTTCAACCATGTCCTTTGCATCATATATCTTTCTAGTCTTTGCTGATATGCTCTACGGATGACCTTATATAGATATCCAGTAGTGTTAGCTCTGCAATCTGCCAATATTGTTCCGTTCCCAAGACCATACCAATCAATTTAACAAGTTGTTTTTTACACATACAAATATAACCTTCTAATTGAAAAAAGTATGTGTGATGTTTTCTTTTCTTTCTTTATTTCGTTTCTTGAGCGTGTTGGGCTTTTTGGGTGCGTTAGATATTTATTTTTGGGAGCTTCGGGTTAGGCCGCGCGCGCTTAGTTTGGTTATATTTCTGTACGCGTGCGTTGTCTTTAGGATGCCGTTGTGTAGATTTCTTGCATAGAGTGTACTTGGACCGCTTTCTAGTGGCCGTTACGTGTTATGCTATTATTATGTGTACGGCGCGATGGTCCTCTCAAGTTAATGATTATAGTTTTGCGGGATCTGATGCCTTATTCTACTAATAATTGCTAGTATTATGACGATGAAGAGTATAAATAAATAAATATAATAAATAAAAATAAATAAGCGATTTCGCATTTGTCAAAGATTGCTGTGAGTATGATTTTTAAATTGACATTTCATCAAACTAAAAAAAATGTAACAGTGCTGTGTGATTAGATCAATGTATATAAACTTTAGGAAGGGACGTTCTAAATCACACTTTTATAGAAGGTTTTTTTTCAAAAAACCCAAAGTAATTAATTGATATTTATTAAATATTTATTTAATTGAAAATTTTAAAAAGTATTTTAGTAGTAATCACTTTGATTTGATTTTTATCACGGTTATTTTTGATTAATATAACATTTTACTCAATTATAAAAGTTGGTTTTTTGAACCCCGTAAACTAATAATAGACTAATAAAAGAAACTTTAATCATACAATATCTGTATTACTGATTTTAGCACTAGTAATACAAAATATGTATTATTAATTTTACTAATTTATAAGCAAATATGTTTATTTAGATTTGTTTGTTTATTTATTTATATGTTTGTTTATTTATTTCAAAATTTTGGTGAAAAATGTATTGTGCAGTTAGACATTCGCTTGTATTACGTGTTTATATTTTTGATATATACTAAATTTATCATATTTTTTAATTTAATTATAGTCAAAAAATTATTAATAAAATTATTTATGATAAATATAAAGAAAAACGAGTTTAACGAAATTTAACGAAACTTCAACGACTAACGAATTTTGAATGTACAAAAAGTTCCTGAAGAGGATTTAGCATGTAAAAGAAGGTGGATAAAAACGGACGGTAAAAATACTTTAAAATTTCTTACGAGATACAATTTTTGAACAAAAACATAAAAAGTAATTATAATATACCATAGAATAATGCCCCATAGTACAAACAGAATAATTAAAACGTAAATCGTATTCTAAATTTTTTATTGTACCGCTCAAAATAATTTTTTTAATTCAAAATTAAACACATTTAATTTTTTATGAAAAAAACCCGTTCAAATTTTCTTGTTCAAAAATTGTTTTTAAGAATTTTTCGGGTATTTTTTAATATTCGGTTTTACTCGCTTCCTTTTTACTAATATCTTTTAACAAAATCATCTTCAAGAGTTTTTGTACATTTGGATTTCCGTCGCAATTCTCCATCAAAAACACGAACAATTTTTTTTTCTCGTTATGATGTGCATGACAATGTTTGCCTCGTAAATAGTTTTTTAAAACTAAGGTCTGTACTAGTGTTGTAAAAAGTTACTTTTACTTTTACTTAAAGTAATAAAAGTAATGGATTTTGGATTACTTTTACTTTTACTTTTACTCGACTTTTGAAAATTCAATTACTTTTACTTTTACTCTTACTCGACTTTTGAAATTTCAAATACTTTTACTTTTACTCTTACTCGGATTTTCCTCTGCAAATACTTAAATTAATTTAAGTAAAATTTAAGTAATTTTAATGGGTAGATTCCCTTAAAGGCTTTTTGTAAAGTGAATGACAAAAAATAATTTTTTAAGCCGCTAACACGCTAAAACCGTTTAT
Organism: Microlaimidae sp. YZB2_3; assembly: GCA_030248175.1. Taxonomy (NCBI): domain Eukaryota; kingdom Metazoa; phylum Nematoda; class Chromadorea; order Desmodorida; family Microlaimidae; species Microlaimidae sp. YZB2_3. Next base: position 29,477 of record JASAMX010002506.1, on the reverse strand, counting down.
TTTGCCAAAAAACTTATTAAAATGATAATTTATGCATAAAATTAGCAAAATAACTTTACAACAGAGCTCTGGAAACTCAAAAACCAAGTGTTTTGCTCCGTTTCAAAATTACTTTTATTATACTTTTACTCTTACTTTTACTTAAAAAATAGGTCTTACTTTTACTTTTATTTTACTTAAATAAAATTTTGACCATTACTTTTACTTTTACTTTACTTAAATTAAAAAATCACAAATTACTTTTACTCTTACTTTACTTAAATTAAAATTTTTCAAATTACTTTTACTTTTACTTAAAATAATCCAAAATCAATACTTTTTACAACACTAGTCTGTACACAAAATCTGTGCAATGACAACAAAACTCGAATTTTAAGTTGTTATATCTCACTAATGGTAGCAAAAAAGTTGTACGGGACATATATTCGATTATATGTAGCGCGGACTCCAGGCTATTCGCTGAAAAGCTAAAAAATTGTTTTCTATATTAGGTCATAACTGCTGTCAATACGAAAACCTTGTTCTAAAAAAACTATTTTTGTTTCTTAGTAAAAATTAAGAAAGAATAAAGAAAAACCAAAAGGCGTTTATTTATTTATTTTTAATAGCAAAAATAATTTATTAATTAAGTTTGAGTGAAGTGATTTATGAAGGAAATTTTTTGGTATCGTGGAGTTAGCTTCCCTTATTTACCCGTGGGAGTGAAGTTAGGTGTCGCCATTTGAATGTAGCTGAGTCCTTATCATTCGTGATAATTTATTAATGCTTTCTATGCTCATAAACCATGTGCAAGCACCATTATTCAACAACTAACTATTATGAAGAATTTTTCAAGAACACTACTAAATTAAAATAAAAAAATACAATGATGAATTTTAGTTTGATGTTAAGGTTTTACTTAGACTGGTTTTACTAACGTTTACAATATGTAATAAAGATTTTTTATGAGTTTTATCACGATAAAAGTCACCGTGTTAATTTAATTATGTTATTCTTGAAGAATGCCTAGTATTTTTTATGAATACATAATATGTAATAATTTATCATTGATTATTAGCAAAAAATTTATTATGGAGAAATTGAAAACGTACTAAGCAAGTTAAACGAATGATAAAACTTTTATTCTGAGAATCGTCTTGTAATTTGTCAAATTCATATTTCATCTGCGGTACAGTTAAAATTCTAAAACACAAATTTTTTAAAATACAATAACAGTTATAAAAAGTCAGATAGAACTATAAAATAAAAAGTCACAAAAAATGCAAAAAATGCACACAATAACAAAATATGAACAAAAAATAATAAAACGTGAAAAAAATGAAGCAAAACAATTGGACGCTCGAAATATCCTTGTTTAAAACAGTTTTATCTTCTTTTATACATTTATTTTATTTTAAGACTCTTTTATTTTATGACTAATGGCTTTATTTTATCACTATTATTTTTTATCACTAGTGGCTAAAGTACAGTAGAAAATTTTTAATTGAAGGTGCGTCTTTTACTGACAAGAAATTAACCGGTCATGAACAGCTGATTTTTTGCTTTGCATACTACGTCCGATTCTCGCCGAGATTCCTATGTATATATGGTAGTGTTGTAAAAAGTTACTTTTACTTTTACTTAAAGTAATAAAAGTAACGGATTTTGGATTACTCTTACTTTTACTTTTACTCGACTTTTGAAATTTCAATTACTTTTACTTTTACTCTTACTCGACTTTTGAAATTTCAATTACTTTTACTTTTAGGGCTGGTTCATACTTATGACAAAACGTCCTTTGGACAAAGTCCAAAGGACAATTTTATAAAAGCCAAAATGTCTTTTGGACAAGCCAAAACGTCCTTTGGACTTTTTTCTTTGGACGAAGTATGAACGCCACTTAAAATTTGTCCTTTGGACAAAGTCCAAAGGAAAAAATCCAAAGGGAAAAGTCCAAAGGACAGAAGTATGAATACGTTGTCCTTTGGATTTTGTCCTTTGGACTTTTTCCTTTGGACTTTTCTCTTTGGACTTTTCCCTTTGGATTTTGTCCTTTGCACAAAGTCCAGAGCACAAAAGTCCTTTGGACTTTGTCCAAAGGACGTTTAGTCATAAGTATGAACCAGCCCTTACTCTTACTTGGATTTTCCTCTGCAAATACTTAAATTAATTTAAGTAAAATTTAAGTAATTTCAAAGGGTGAATTTCCTATGGGCTTGTTGTAAAGTGAATGGCAAAAGATAATTTAAGCCGCTAACACGCTAAAACCATTTATTTTGACTAAAAAACTTATTAAAATAATAACTTATACATAAAATTAGCTAAAAACTTTAGAACATAGTTCTGGAGCTCCAAAAACCGGTGTTTTACTCTGTTCCAAAATTACTTTTATTATATTTTTACTCTTACTTTTACTTTTAAAAAAAAGAATTTACTTTTACTTTTAATTTACTTAAATAAAATTTTGACCATTACTTTTCCTTTTACTTCACTTAAATTAAAAAACTACTTATTACTTTTACTCTTACTTTACTTAAATTATAATATTTCAAATTACTTTTACTTAAAATAATCCAAAATCAATACTCTTTACAACACTAATATATGGTCTGAAACGCGAGTCGAAAAACGGCGGACAATTTATCTGATGTACACGAATTGCATGTAGTACGCCGGTACCAGCTTTCAAACAATTAGCTACTTGGTCTTTAAACGGGGAGAAGTTAGCTTAGCGACATGTTGAATAAAAAAACTATGAAAATTTTTAAATCTTAAAATTTAAAAATTATTTCAACTGAAAGTTGGTTTTCGGCAAACTGAAGTTGTGAAATAATTATTCAGTATTAAAACTATTCTAAAAAAGGTAAGACGCCAATGGATTTGTTTTCTATTAAAGAGTGCTGTGAATTTAGATAGTGCAAAAACCTTGGAATATGATGTTTTTAATTTAAATAATAAAAAACAGTCTTAAGCGTAGCGGTGATAAAACATGTGCTTAAAATCGGTACCGCAGTTTTTAAGCCAATTCGACTTATGATGTGACAAAAACATTAGCTAAAACTGTCCTAATGGTTTTATCTCTAAAGCCGTTTTATCCAGCTCGCTGTTGTAAACAATATTTTTCTTTTTAATTCTCAGCTTTATTGACAAACCGATGGCGTAGACATGGGAGCTGGTAATGTAGCCATGTAGTCATCTTCATTAGGCTCAATTTTAGCTAATGCTTTTTTGTTACATCATGAGTGAAATTAGCTGAAAGACTGTCCTACCAATTTTAAGCCAGAATATTCATACTCCGATGTTTTTAAACAATCTAAATTCACAGCACCTTTTAATAAAATTTACGTAAGAAAAAGAATCAAATGTTGTTTTACCTTTTAAGACATATTGGTTTTAGAAGAAAATAATTGTATTAACTTCAGATTACTGAAAACCAATTTTCAGCAGTGTTTATTCAAACTTTCAAAGTTTTATTCCGATGTGCTTTAAATTCGGTTTTATATTTTTTTGCTTTTACACAGATCCTATGTTTTATAAAGATCCTATCTGAAACTTGTATTGATATAAGAGTTTTAAAAATGTTTGTTATCAAAAAATGCTTATTCTTCTAGTTTTATTGACTCTTGTATCAAAATATTTAATAAACGGTTAAGCATCACGCAGGAGTTAAATTTTACTGTTGAGAAAAAAGTCTGTAACATTCGTTTTACCATATATTGGTTTATTACCAAATAAAGTTAGTTTTAAGCTAAAAAATATTTTAGTTCATCATTCCCAAGTTAACCAAGGGGTAGTTTTTAAATCGACATGCTGCTTAGCTATGTTTTTCGCGTTTAAACATCGAGTAACTTATTGTCTGAAAGCTGGTATCGTTTACAAATATTAGCGTACCCAATGCTATTCCGTATACATTGAACAAATTGTCCGTCACTTTTAGACACGGGTTTCAGATCATATAGGGATCTCGGCAAAAACCGGGCGTAGTGTGAAAAACAAATAAGCAACAGTTCATGTATAACCTTTTTTTAAATGTCTTGTCAGTATAAAAGACACACCTTCAATCAATAATTTCTGTATTTCAACTTTAGCCACTAGCGAGTTATATCTTAAAATAAAAATCATTATGTATAAAAAAATAAACATTTTTAGATAAATAAATATTTTAGCACCCAGTTGTTTTGCTTTTAGCGTGTTATTTGTTTTTTTTTTATTTTTTACTATTGTGTATATTTTTTGTAGTTTTTATTTTATAGTTTTATTTGGCTTTTTGTAACTATCATATCATTATATATAAAAAACTCTAAAAATTTTGTGTTTTAGAATTTTTACTGCACCAAATAGTACATTTGTCAAAATTGTTAGAGTATGATTTCCGGAATAAAAGTCAGTCTGAGTAATTTAACAAAGTTATACACACGTACCGTAAAACCATTCATTGTCACAGAGAACTGGGGTGTAGGTAAAAAATACGCGTTTTGTCAAAACAAAAGCGAGCCTTTGTAAATAACACATTTTTTACATTTTATACAAAAATAAACAAACACACCGCAAAATGTTTCAACTTTTTAAATGTGTTATAACGTAAATGAAACTGAAATCGCGTGTTATCCCTATTGTTCCTCGACGGTCTATGCAAACAACGGGTACATAAGTCCACCCAATTTATTTTTTACGGGTCCTAATTAAGACCATGTGGCCTTAATTAGGGCAAGCCCTAATAAAGACGATTAAGGCTTCTTTCGAGAACTTTACAAAATTTGACACACGTAGCAGCCTTAAGGGCTCTTTGTGTTCCCTTCCCCTTATAATAAACATTTTTTGTGTTTTAATATAATTTTAGTATTTCTTTTTGTTCTTAATGTTTTCTGTAACTTCTCTTTTTTTCCATTTGTTAAAAAAATATTAATTCTGTCTTGAATCTTTAAAATGTTTTTGTAAGGGATATAAATAAATAAAAAATAGGGCCTCTAACTAAGTTGTGTCCTAATTAGGCGCCCCTAGTTAGAGCAGTAAATGTTGCTGAACAACATATGAAGTCATATATTGCTTTTATTATTGTGTTATATATTTTGTTTTTGGCTTTTTCATCTAACCATAACATTTTTTTACAAAATGTTTTTGGACTACATATTTATTTATATTTATTTAGTTATAAAAATAATTTTAAAAATATTTTAATCCACTGTTTTTTTCCACTGTTCATGTGTTTACCACAGATAATTTTTTAATTATTTTTTTTTATAAGTCTTACTCAAAATTTGTATCTGCTTAAGAATTTCTTGACAAAAAAGTAGTAGTTTTGTAACGAAATAACCCGGTAAAGATGGGATGTGTGATTAGGGAAAGCGGGTTGTTACCTGCTTCTTACCTGTCTTCATTGCAAATTTTGCTTCCTCCTACCTAGTGATCGACCGGGGCAGAATTTTTGCTGATGCCGGGGCTGGGGCCGGGGCCGGGGTAGAGAAATTTGGATTTGCCGGGGCCGGGGCCGGGGCAGGCGAAAAATTAAGCAGAATTTGTAATTTTGGTCATTTTTTTTAAATAAAAATCAACATTTTTACTGTTAATTATTTGGTTTATGTAATATAGTCACATTTTAGAATTTAAGTACTTAGTGAGTAAAAAAACTCATTTTTTATTACACAAAAGTTTTTTTTTCTAAGCAGAACAAAATTTTTATTTTCATATCTCAATTTTTCTAAACCTAAATTATTATTTTATTTACATAATATATGTACATTTTTACGTAATTATTAGCAGTAGGGTAACTGAATTAATTTCGGCCACCTTTTTTTATTTTTTTGAATAAGTTTTTTCTGGCTTTTTCAATCAAACCAAAAGTTGGCTTAAAAATCAAACAATAGCTATATTTGTTATTCCAGTGCAAAATTTTAAAATTTCTGTTACACTTAAAAATCAGTGGAGATTTAAAGTCTTCTTTTTATAGTGGCCGAAATTAAGGCGCGTGCCATTTATTTCGGCCACCTACAAAAAACTGGCCATAACTATTGCTTAAACGAACAATAAAAATTTCTAAAGGTTGCAAATTTACCCTTAGGTATTGTTCTTGGTACATATAACTTAATTTTTCCTGTTTGCGAACTTTAATAGTTATTAGCAAGACTTTAAATAATTATGTCAAAACCTTAAAAAAACAAGTTTTAATAATTTGTATTTTTTGTTCAATTTTTATTTTTGGCTTAAAAAAACGCCAAAACAAAGTCAAACGAGCAAAAAAATTCTTTATAAATACGGTAGTACAATGATATTTAAAAACAGCAAAAAACGGCAGGTTCTTGCACCTAAATTTTCAGGTGGCCGAAATTAACGGAATCTTAAAATGCGCAGTTAGTTAAACGCATTGCAAAATGATTTTGAAGAAAATATCAAAACATGGAAATTAACAACTTTGAGCCTTAAATAGAAAATATTTTAAGGTTATATATTGCTTCGTTCTAAATTTGATGCAGTTTAAACACATAGCCAAAATTAGGAAAATCACAAAAAATTCACTTTTTGTATGAAAATGTTGATAATGTAGACTAACAAAAATAAAAAACTTTAGCAAAAACATTTTATTTAACATTAATCCAGTTATTTTTGTGCTAGTTCTTTTGTGTTTTAAAAATAAGCCACTTTTCTAACACTTTAAATTGGTGGCCGAAATTAAGGCGTGGCCGAAATTAAGTCAGTTACCCCATATTCTTGTTTAAAGTTTACAGTTTACACACCACTATTCAACATTTTTTAGTTTAAACATATAAAAAGGGTTAAAACGCATCTTTTTATTTTAAAAAATAAGAGCATTTTTAAAATTTTATTCTCAATTTTGGTAAATTAAAAAAACACTCTTTTTAAGTTGTAAAAAGTAAAATATTATATTGCGAGTACATGAGACTACTCGCTTTCTAGGGTGGGTTGGGTTGGTGTGTTAGTGGTTGTTTTAGTGGTGTAGTGGGGGTTGTTGTGTTTTTTTTGTGTGTTGGGGTTGTGGGTGGTGTTTGTGTTGTAGTGTTTTGTTTGTAATTTTTTTTTTTTTTATGTATATTTTTATAGTTTTAATTAGTTTTTTATTTTTTTTTTTGTTTTTTTGTTTTTGAGTTTTTATTTTGGTGTATGTTATATTGATGTTAGATTTATAGAGTGGTTTATTGAAGAATTGTTTGTTTTGAGTTAAATAATTTTGGGTGGTTTTTGAATTTTATGAGTGGTTTGTATTTTTTTAAGGTTTGGTTTTTTTGTCGTTTATTTTTATTGTATTATGTGTTATAGTTTGAGTTTTTTTAATTAGGTTAGATTTTTATTGGTTTTGTATATATAAGGTTGTGTGGAGAATAGTTTTGTGGTGAAATATCGATAGTTGTGAAATTGTAGAGTGTATATTGTTGAGTTTTTTGTATTCGTAGAGTTGTGTGGGTTATGTAGATGTGAGGTTGTGTATTTTCGGTTCGTGTATATTATAGTTTATGTTTGAATGCTTAATTTTTATTTTTTTGCTATTGCTTTCTTTCTGGCTATTTTTTTGCTTGTTTTATATATGTTTTTGCTAATTATTGTTTTAAATGTAGGTTGTTTTGGAGGGTGGGTAGTTATTTTGGTAGTTAAGTAGGTTGTTAAGGAGAGTGGGTAGATAGGGGAGAGAAGTAGTTAGGTAGTTGTGGAGTTAAATACTTAAGTAGTTAATGAAAGTAGAGTAGTTAGTGGGGGAGAGTAGATAGGGGGAGGGAGTAGTTGGGTAGTAGGGTAGAGGAGATAGTGATGGAGACTGTAAAATAGTTAGTGTCTTTAGGGAAAATATTTTATTAGGGGAATAGATGTTTAAAAAATATGCTGTAGAATATAAATAGTGATAGTATGTTGATAGCGATGGGTGTCTGGAAGAGAAAAGTGTATAGATGGGAACTGATAGTGGTTTTATACAGAGGGTGTTTTAACATGGAGGTTTAAAATGTATATAGTAGTTTTGATTTATAGTAAGGTTTTAATTAAAGAGTTATAAAATAGAGGGTTGAAATAGATGGTTGATAGAATATATTAGTATACTATCTTTGGTTAATATTTTTAGTTAATATATTGGTTTTTTTTATAGGTTTTGTTTTATAGGATTATTTTTTATGAGTATTTTTATTGAGTTTAGAAATAGAATTATATTTTTATAGTATAGGTTTGGAGATATGTATTGGTATTATATATAGGGTTTAAATATGTGGTAGATAAATAGTATAGTTAAGAAGTATTTTTTAGGATATATAATGTATATATAAATAGGGGAGAGAAATAGGGGTTTGTTTTTATTTATTGTGTATAGAGAGGTGAACTGCGTGGTTAAGATTTTGTAATTGCTTTCCTATACTCCTATAGCGTACAAAATAGCTTACAAAAATTATTTAAAGAGGTATATCGGTGGTACAGCAGATAGGGACGTATATAGAATGTCTGTATAGAAAAGATTGATCATGAGAGTATGAGTTATAAGATTAAGGATAAATTATAGAGGCTAATTAGTGGCTATTATATATGTATACTTGTTCGTTGAGAGTGGAGATAGGAGATGTGTTTGACAAGATAGTGTATTGGTAGTATAAATAAGCGGCTATTATTTTAATAAAAAACAAAAGACGGCGGCGATAATATGAGTAGTTTTCATTATTGCGGGGTTACTTCTTGTAGAGAAAAATGCGCGGGTGTGTAGGGGGAGAGAGTACAGGAGGAATACTGCAGCAAATTCGAGAGAAGAAAATAGAAGAAGAAAGTAGATGGAGCTTTGTATGATATTTGTTAGTTATTATCATTCAGGAGCTAGCACGTACGGAAGGACGGAAAAAGCGTATTTGAGGGGGGGGGGGGGGGAAAACTCAAACGGGGGATATCGGGAAAAAATCTTTGTCGGCTATATTGGGGGCGGGGGAAAGGTTTAAAAAAAAAAAAAGGAGGCAAAAAGGTGGTTTGGACACCTTTAAAAAATGGGTTCCCGCTTTCGTGGTTTAAGGGAGGTTTTAAGGGGAAAAAAGGTTATATTTGGCTTTTTTTTAATCCCCCAGGGGGGTTTTTAGGTTTATCTTAATTTATTTTTTATTAATTATTTTTCTGGAAAAAATTCCGGATTTTTAATTTTTTTTTTTCATTGTAAGTTTTTTACATAAATACTAGCAAAACCAATAAATATGGAGATATTTCTTATTATTTGATGTAAAGTATGTTTTTTTTTCAGTAGTAGTTTTTTTTTTTTTCTGAGATTTTGATATAGTATATATTTAGTTAAATTTCCTCTTACTCCTCTTACTCTTCTCTTACTCCTAGTTAAAAAATTTTAGGTAGTTAATCCTATTTATTCCCTGTTGTTATTTTTTTTTATTTTTAATTCTTTATATTATAAGTAGTTACTACCTACTTACTACCTACTTTGATTTTTAGCTAACTATCACAACACTAATCACAACACTATCGCTTTCTAGCTGTTTCAAGTTGATTGTTTTATTGATTTTAATCAAATTATTTAATTTTAGCCAAAAATTATAAAATTAACGTCACGTAAACTTTTTCAATGTAATTATTTTCGTGATTTTGCACTACTTTTTATAATTTTTCTATTTTATCTTTTTATTAAGATTTTTCAAAAACATAATATAACCCAAAAAAAATTTTTGATTATACACTAGGTTTTTGAATAAAATTATGTAAGAAAAAAATGCAACATTTATTAAAATCCATTTAAAAAAAAAAACGTTCTTTTTGCGACTTTCTTTTTCTTCTGTGCATATACCACTGATTTCTTAGGAAGAGATTTTTTGCAGTCAATAATTGTTTTTACGTGTAGCGCATTTACTTGAAAAAGTAGAAGCAAAGTTGCAATATGCACTGCAAAACGCTAACAATGTTAAAAATTAGTGCCCCCAAAAATAGCAGAAAAGGCGGGTTTTCAGTATTAAATTCGCACAAGAGTGCTATAGTTTCAAGCAAAATATTTTATTTAAAAATTAGTTTTATTCTTATTTAGCATTATGCGAAAACTTTTTTTCAAATTAAATATAAACAGTTCATTATTAACTTTTTGTTTTAAAAATTCACGTTTGGTGTCTTTTGGCTGGGTACAAAATATTGAGTTCAAAAAAACTGGACTGACTCCGCAGGTTTTTTTTAATTTTATGAATACTATTGTGTAGATTTACAATAAACTTAAAAATTCCAAAATAAAGACTAGACATCAGCTTGAATTTTTTTTAACGTAACAAAATTTAAAAACAATTTCCAATATTCACTTAAAAATAAACGCAAGAACATATAATCCACGCAAATAGGGTAGTGCATTTAATTTCGGCACTTTTCCAAACTGGGCATTTTTAATTTTGGACTATATCTTTGGTAATCCTGGACTGAATACGACGTTTAATAGCTCAAATGAGACCTAATTATATGAAGATGACTGTCGTGAGCTTTTTATTTGTTATGTTATGATATTTTCATGTGAAATTGTGTGATTTATAAAAAATAAAATTGATACTCGTTTTTAGAACATGGGCATTTCATGATTACGCAACAAATTGGCTTAAAAATTAAACTGTCCTGGTAAAATTTAGTTTATTTTCCGAATTTTTAGTCCCCGTGGTTCTACGCTGCGTCTGTGGTGAGCAATCGTTATAAAATAAAATAGTGTAATTTCGGCACACATATTGCTGTAGGTAAAAACGGGTTGAATTAAGTGGTCGGGTGTTAAATTGTAGTTTTAAATAGTTAAAAGACAACGTTGAAATGTGTAGGGGTCATAGCACTGCACTTAAACTCGATTAAGAGGGTCCTTCTAAATAGTGCCAAAATTAAATGAACTTTTTCCCCAAATTTTGCTCATTTTGATAGCATTTGGCATTTACGCTGTAACTTTTTGCCAGTTACACGTTGAACAACAAGTAAAAGCTTAAATTAAAGAAAATTGTCTGGAGATAATGATAGGCTTTTAAATTTTTGAAAATGATGATTTTTTGACTGAGAAACAATAAATTGTTTGTAAAGTGCCGAAATTAAATGCACACTTTTAATTTCGGCAATTTTCCATATTTTTTTTTAAAACTGATTTAATTTAGTAAAAAAACTACATTCGTACAATGAAACTTTTGTGACGCAACGCAGTATCGTGAAAGCTTCAAAATGAGCTATTAAACATGAAATTCGGGCCATACAGTGAAAAGTTACATCGGAAAAACAAAAAAGTGCCGAAATTAAATGCATTACCCTATGTCCAGTTGTACAATAAACCGTTCTAATCAACTCACACATGATCGAATTTAAAAAATCGAATTTAATCATCATTTTCTGCTAATTTTTTGCACAAAGCGATTTAGTAAAATAGTCTTAGAAAAAACGAGTTTTTTGGTGTACGAAATATCGCTGTGCGAGAAAAGTTTTATTGAGTGCACAGAAAATAGCTTGCGCGTGAAAAGTCACAAGTGCAACATTTCTTGTAAAATTTAGGTAAAAAATTCCCTGTCTAGCCGAAAATTCTCTTGTTTTATATATTTTTGATATTAGCAATGATATTAAAATAACTCCAATATATGCAAAATACGTCTTGTGATTATGGAGGCAAATAAAACCTAGCTGACCTCGATGATTTGCAGTATTGAATCGACTATTTAACATTAAAATCATTTAAAACTTTCAGTAAAAACGGTTTTATATTTAAGAACAAATACCATATTTTAACAATTATTTATCAAATTACACAATTTGGAACAAAAATACAATTTTTTAAAGCGTGAAAGTTGACTAATTTATGTATATTTTTTGAAAAGATTATGCGTTGGAATTGAATTGGAAACGAATTGGAACGCATAATTTTTTTAATGGAATTAAAAAAAATTGTGCGTTCCAATTCGTTTATTTAAAATTTTATAACCCCACAATTTTAATTGATCCGTTTACGTCTCTTATACAAACTTACTAGAGGTCAGCCAGATATAATTCAACCATAGATATCTACTGTCAAACTCTCATCTTGTAAATAAAATCTACAAACGTCTTTTATTACTCAAGATATCTTTAAATTTTTAGAATAAGGATTCGTGATTAAAATTAGAAATCTTAATAAAATAAAGAGGCTTTAGAAAATCTTAATATAGCATAATAAACAATAAATATCCTAATATTAAAAAAATTAAATTAGCTCTGTAGATAAAATCTTGTATAATATTTCACTGTCAAAAATGTTTAAAAGCGCTTTAAAATTTGCATTCTTAGGGGTTCTTACCCCGGTTTGCCCCGGCTCATTTGACAGCTAAATTGCCGGGGCCGGAGCCGGGGCCGGGGTAGAGAGAATTGCGTTTGCCGGGGCCGGGGCCGGGGGGGCCGGAGACCACCCCGGCCGGGGCCGGGGTGGTCCCCGGCCCCGGCCCCGGTCGAAAAAAAGTGCCGGGGCAAGCCGGGGCCGGGGCCGGGGCCGGGGCCGGGGCCCCGGTCGATCCCTACCCTACCTGCCTCTAACCTGTCTCCCACCTGCTTCTATTCTTATTCTACTTGCCTATGACCTGCATCTTACCTACCTGTTCATTACAAACTTTAGCAGAAGCAGTACCACCTGGCAGTCCTACATGCCTCTGAAGCAGTTTGGTCGCCTTTATCCCGTGTGTTAACTGCCTGATTTTTATCCATGGAACTTAATTTTCTTAAAAGTTTTACTTTAAAAACATCAAAATAATAAAAATTTTATATTTGTGTTATACCGCCGTTCCAAATCGTTCATTTGATCATGGGTGAATTAGGTGTTTTAAAGATGGCTTTCATCAGAAAGTCAGAAATTTAGTGCAGGAAGAAAAATAAGAACACCGCCGACACAACTCTACTGCCATTACATTGATTGGTCGATTTTGTGGACGAAGAACAATTCTAAGCTATTATTGGTTGTTACAATAAGACAAAAATTGCAGCCACAACAATAAAGATTTTTTGAAATAAGCCCCAGCGATAAAGTAAGTGGTTAAGTAACAACCCTCTCTTCGAAAAAATTTCAGTATAAAAGCAAGTTACACAACTTAATAATATTTAGTTACATTACCACTGACAACTTAATTTTTTTTTACTTTTCTTGTCTTGAGCTTTTATTCTATATTTTGTCTAGGCGGAAAATGTTTGCACCCTCAAATTCAGTTTGAAACACATCACCTTTAGTATTCTTTAATTTTTTTAAATTGAATAATTATTAAAAAAAATAATTATAATAAAAAATAATTATAAGTGCGCAGACCTGGGGTCGCATTCTGAAGAAGCACTTATATTTACACCGATAAATCTATTCCAATGAAAATAAAAAAATAAATATATATTGTAAATAAATAGAACTGCCGCAGATGGGACAGTAAATGATTGCAATGAATTTTTTTAAAATTTTTTCTCATCCTTAAGCACGTATAAAAAAGTTGTCCCGGGATAACTTTTAACCCGACCCTTGAGCACTGCGCCCTGGGGTTTTATTGGGGGGCAATTCCATAACGGGGGGCACGGGGGGGCAACTTTTTTGAAAAAGGGAGGGACAATAAAACGTGAGGGGCAAGTAGGAGAGAAAGAAAAAAACAAAAAAAAAAGAAAAAAGAGAAAGAAAAAGAAGGAAAAAGGGAAAAAGGGACAAAAAAAGCGAAATTAAGATAAAAATAGGTCTAAAATGGTTCACTGCAAAAATTTAGCGATGATGGTATCATAATAAGTCAAAAATGACGCCATAATTTTTGAGTACTTTTTCATTTTTGGTGTGGGGGCAATAAAACGGGGGGGGCAAATCCTCCAATAAAGCGGGGGCAATTCCAGACCGTGCACAGGTCTGAGTGCGACGTAACAATCAAGACTAAAATGAGTAATTTTTAGTTTACTGCAATTGTAACAGTTTTAAAATTAAAAGAAAAACACATCAGCTTTTAATCGTTTTTAAATAAATTGTGCAACCGTTTTGAACCACCCTTTGTTACTGCGTCAAAAAGTAGAAGTCAAGGAGTTTACTTTTAGTAGCTGAAAATTTATGTTTTAAAACATAAATTAAATTTTAAAATAACGATAATTTCAAATTTATTATTGGCAGTCTTGACCTAAAATGAGCAGGATTGGTAGCTTATTTTCATATTATCGCGCGCGCATTTTCGATTTCCTTTCTATGCCACAATTTTGTCACTTATTTGAGTACCAGAACGATTTCATATTACATTTAAAACAAAAAAATAATGATAAGGGTAACTGATTTAATAATTCGACCAGACCTTAATTTTAGCCACCCACTGTTATTTTGGCATGCATAAAATTATGAAATGAACTGCGTATAGCTATAGGCAAATAAAATCTAGCTGACGCCGAAAATTGCAGTATTGAATCGACTATTTAACAACAAAGCCATTCAAAATTTTTAACGAAATCGGTTTAATAACAAAGATCAAAACCCGTATTTTAATAATTATTTAGCAATTTACTTAATTTAAAACCCAAATGCAAATTTTTAAAGGGCTAAACATTGGTTAATTCTTGAATATTTTGTAAAAAGGTGGAATTAAAAAAATTCTGCGTTCTTATTTTTTTTTTAAAAAACGTCATTACCGCACAATTTTAATTGGTCCCCTCATGTCTGCATTCTAATTTTCAGCGTCAGCCAGATATAATTCAACCATAAACAGATCGTCATATTATCTATTTAGCCACTCCGGTAATGAACGGGGTGCCTCAGTTGGGAAAACAAGTTTTTACCTGTCTCCTGTCTACGTGCCTTCATTTTTGAAAAACCTGCCACCATCCTGCCGCATACTTGCCTCCAAAGCAGTGTTAGCTGACTTTTACGTGCCTCCGAACCTTTATATGCTCTAACATAAGAGGCAGGACCATCTGCCTCCTACCTGCCTCTGTGGAAGTTTTATCTGCCTTCATCTGAATACTACCTGCGTTCTACCTGCCACCACCCTACCTCATTTGCTTCCAAAGCAGCTCTACCTGCGTTTTACAAGCGGCGCAACGCGCTGTGGCGTAAAACGCCACCGCGTGACAAAAACAGGAATAACTTTTGACTTTATTAGACATATCGACATGAGAAATTTGGTATACATATGTAATCTATGATGGGCTATCGATTAGTGATATTTAACTTTGATGCGGCGCAAAGCGCTGCAGCTGAAAGCGCCGCCGCGTGGCACAAACAGAAATAGCTTTTGACTAAATAGACTTATCAACACGGAATTTGGTATACATATGTAATCGATGATGGGCTATCGATTGGTGATAATATTTTTGCTGTGGCGTGAAACGCCGCCAAGTCTCAAATGATGATGATCGTCAAATGATGGGGCGCCGTAGCGTGAGGCGTAAGCGGCTTGAGGCGGCAAAAAACCTAAATAATCTCACTTATGCATGCACATTGAATCAGCTATAATTTTAGATTAATTAAACTAATCGACATAAAATTTTGAATACATATGTCATGGATAAAGCGCTATCGATTGATTATAATACTTTTGATGCGGCGCAAAGCGCTACGGCGCGAAGCGCCGCCGCGTGAAAAAAAAGGAATAACTCTTGACTAATTAGACTTATTAACATGAAATTTGGTATATATATGTAATTAATGATGGGCTATCGATTAATAAGATTATATTTGCTGTGGCATAAAGTGCTGCTGCGTAGTGCAAAACTCAGTGAATAAAATCAGTCATAACTTTAGATTAAATAGATTAATAAATGTGAAATTTGGTTAAAGACTATCGATTAATGATATTAATTTTGTTGTGGCGTGAAGCGCCTTTATGTATCTAATGTGCTGTAGCGTGTAAAAATCAGCTATAAGTTTTATGCTTGACGCTACATAAAAACCATTATTATCAATCGATAGCGCCTTATTCATTACATATATATACAAAATTTCAAGTCTATTAGTCTATTCCTTCTAAATTTATAGCTGATTTTATCGCGGCGGCACATAAAGTATTCTAGCTTGTTTCAAGTTGTTAGTTTTAGTTATTTTAATCCGCTAACGTATTTTTTAGCCAAAAATCATAAAGTCAGTGTCACGTGAACTTTTGCAATGAAATTGTTTTTGTGATTTTGCACTACTTTTTGTAATTTCTCGACATTTAACAAAAACATATGGCCCAAGAAGGCTCCCTATTATAAGAGTACGGCACGAAACAGTACCACATAATAGTACCGGGTTTCGCAAAAGAGTACGCACGAAACAGTACTGGAACAAAAGAGTACGGCACAAAAGAGTACGGACGCAAAAGAGTACTGTGATATTGCGTGCAGAAACTAGCTGATTTTAGTGATTCAAATGGAAATTTGCATTTTTAAGATATCAATTTACGCATATTAAAGTATAATTTTTGGGCCGTGGTAATGTTGGTAATTATTTTTGTTCCATTCTTTTTTCTGTCGCGCTTAGGTTATTAGAAGTAAGCACACAAACGGTGTATAAAAATTATCGTGTAGTAAAAGATGGGCATTTCGGATTTATCTGGCTAACGGTAATTCCTATGGACCATGGACCAACATGGACCCAACATGGACCCGCCCATGAGGGGTGAAAGACTCATTTTAACAAGACAAAACAATATAAAGTTGTTAGTTTTAACTTTTAAACGGCTTAGGCTTAGGCTTAGGATGACACTAAGCCTAAGCCTGAGGTGCACTAACAAATTTACATTGTTTTGTAATGTTAAAATGAGTCTTTCACCCCTCATGGACGGGTCCATGTTGGTCCATGGTCCATGGGAATTACCGTTAGGAATTTATCTTGAATAAAAAAAAATAACTTTTTTTATTTTAATGATAACGTATGTTCTTAAATGCTAATAAATCACGTTTTGACTTTTGCTAAAAAAATTAATCGATTGAAATAATAATACATTTTTTTAAAAATAACAATCCAGAGTTTTTTGATTTTTTAACTAAGTCAAAGTTGTTAATTATGTTATGTGTGCTATTAAGGGCTGGTTCATACTTATGACAAAACGTCCTTTGGACAAAATCCAAAGGGAAAAGTCCAAAGGACAAAATCCAAAGGACAACGTATTCATACTTTGGTCCTTTAGACGTTTCCCTTTGGATTTTGTCCTTTGGACTTTGTCCAAAGGACAAATTCTAAGTAGCGTTCATACTTCGTCCAAAGGCAAAAGTCCAAAGGACGTTTTGGCTTGTCCAAAGGACGTTTTGGCTTTTATAAAATTGTCCTTTGGACTTTGTCCAAAGGACGTTTTGTCATAAGTATGAACCAGTCCTAAGTTATCATGCTCCGAAAAACCGATTATTAAACCAAAAAAGTCAGAATCTGCGCTTATTATTTCATCCTCCAATTTATTTAATTTTAAAAAGTTTATGTTATTTTAGCCATTTTTTTACAATTAATTATTGTATTTATCATTGTTTAGAAACTTTGAGTCCGCAAAAAATAAGAAAAATTAAAATATTACTTTTTAATTATATGCTAAATTATTTTGAAAATAAACTGGCACCCCGTGTGTTTATGAAGATTCTGCAAGGCTCCAAAAACTGGCGTTCTGGAGCTACACAGGGAACAGGTTTATTTGTTATAGGCCCAAATAAACCATGTATTCTTCCCTAATTAAAAAATATAATCAGTTGTGAAGTTAAACATGCTTCTCTGTATAACATATGTTGGTTTTATGATGCATACAAAACAAATGAGAAAGTTACAAATTTAAATTCTGCAATAGGTTTTAAAACTGATTTTTATTAAATATTTATTTTTTGCTTAATAAAACTGTTTTTGCTTTTTGGAATTTCTGTCAAAACTGTTTTTAAATTAATTTTTCACTAAATTTCTAAAAACTTTATAAAAATATTCCTAAAAGAGAAAATAACTTAAACATTTTTCAAGTTAAATATGTTTCAAATCGTTCATTTAAATATAAGAAACCTTGAAGGAACATGAGCCAACTGCAGATAGTAGGAAGGAACATTAGTAATGAAGCGTAATTTGTTGTCTACGATTTTTTTAATTTCTTTTTTTAAATAACTTAGTTTTTACAAAACAGAAAAAACCCACGGCTTAGCTACCAGTAAATTTTAAAAATGTAAAAAAAATTTTAAAATAAAAAAAGTTTTAAAACGTACCTGCGGTAGGCACGGTCACAACTATATTTACTCAAATTAAACAGCTGAAGGGGCTTACAGTGGCGCTAACTCTCACTATGTAGTTACATGAACAAAGAACTTTATTAAATGATCTATTAAAAATAGAAGAGTTTGCTGTATAAAACGCTGCTCATTAATTTTTATTGTAATAAAGTTAAGCAGCTGTTAGTAGTAATAGTTTTAACATTAAGTTATTTTTTCAGTACTCTTTTGTGCCAGTACTGTTTTGAGTCAAACCCAAAACGTGAATATCTTACTTTTTTTGCCAGTACTGTTTTGCGTCAGAGTCGCGTAGTGTAGCAAACGCAATTCACACAAGACTCTTATGTGCCGTACTGTTTTTTGACGGTACTGTTCTGTGGCGTACTATTTCGTGCGTACTCTTTTGCGAAACCCGGGACTATTTTGTGGTACTGTTTCGTGTCGTAATCTTATGCCTCGGCCCCGCCCAAGAATTTTCAATTATACATAAGTTTTTGCATAAAATTGTGCAAGAAAAAACGCAACATTTCTGACGCACGCGAGTTTCTGTGCATATACCACTGATTTCTTACGCAGAGATTTCGCTTGCTGTCAATACCCGTTTTTTTGGAAGTACATTTCACGAAAAAGTGGAAGAAAAGTTCCCATATGCACTGCAAAACACTAACACTTTGTTGAAAATTGCGTTAAAAATTAATTAAAAAAAAAACAACAGTGCGCCTATCAAATAGAAGCAAATGGCGAGTTTTCAGTATTAAAGTCGCACAGATTCGAATTTTTAGCAATTTTTTTGTTTAAAAATTAGGTTTTCCCATTTTGGGATTATATATGCTTACTTTTATTAAAAATATAATTATAAAAACCTTAAAAGTCCGTAACTTTTGGCAAAAAAACTTCCCAAAACCAGTAAGACGACTGAGAGGGTGCTTTAAAATTTGTATTCTTTGGGGTCCTTACTCCGGTTTGCCCCGGTTAATTTGACAGCTAAATTACCGGGGCCGGGGCCGGGGTAGAAAAAAAGTGCCGGAGCAAGCCGGGGCCGGGGCCCCGGTCGGTCCCTACCCGTAACTTACACCTACCTTTTAAAGCCTTGTTTTTTTGCTATTCCTCCCACAACCATAGAGCAAAACCAGTGTTTCCAGGTTCAGGTTTTTTTCGACCGATTGAGTTTTGTTTTAAAAATCTCCATAGAGGGTTTTTTAAAGGTTTTTTCTGGGGTTGGGTTTTTTTAGGGTTTTTTCCACCTAGAAAGTATTTTTTAATCTGAAAATAAAAACTTTTTTGTAAATAATGGTTTTTTATACCGCAAAAGATCTAATTTGATAAAGTAAATAATGGTAACAATTAAATTTTATTAGTAATCGTTTAAATTTTAGTATATTTTACAATTAACTAAGAAAACATAATAATAAAATCTAGCAGAGGCATATATTTGGGAACGTTAAAATCGCTAAAATTAAGGACAATCTAGCAAAAAAAATTTGCTATTTTAGCTCCTATCATTTTAGCTTAATAAACGGAAATTTAAACACCGTATAAATCTTATATATGAGAAATCTAATTTCTAAATAAACCCTTAAATAAACTTTCTAAATAATCTCTTAAGGTGGAACGATACAGTTTCAAAAATTTCGCCAATTTTTCCCAAAATATGTACTCGGGAATTTTCAGAAGTCCTGATAACGAATCCGACCTCCGTTTTTCTATTTGACTCCCCGGAGGGCACTAGGGGGGTTGCGAGCCCCCCCCCCTTTGGAGGCATTCTGACTTACTTGATATACCGGTTTTACCTCAAAACCATTCCAAAACACGTACTCGGGGAATGATTCAGTGTTGAATAATGAACACTTTTTTTAATTAAAAAGTTGAAAATTAAAAAAAATTTGACGTCAAGAATAATGCCCGGGGGGACTCGAACCTAAACCCCCGAGATTTTAAGTCCGACGCTCTGACCATTCGGCTACTGCACATTTTGTATAAGTTTGTAAATAAGGTGTTTTTTTGAATAAAATTTATTGAAAAATTTATTGTTTTAAAACTTTAAGCTTAATTTTGGGTTTTTTTGTAGAGGGTTTTTTGCGTGGTTTTTTTAAATTTTAGGGTTTTTTAGGGTTTTTTTTGGCTGATTCTGGAAATTTTTTTTGAAGACCTGGAAACCCTGAGTAAAACATAAATCACGTAATCACGAAGACTGTATGATATTTTAAAGGGTCCTTAAAATGCTGACGTGTTATAATTTTCACCGCCGTTTTCGTTTTACAATTAGAAAGTATTTATTACCCGATGCCAAATTTTTAAGTGAGCAATGCTTAACAAGAAAACACGAGGTTTCGAAAATTTAATATTAACACATCAATGTTTATTACCGAATTTCAAATTAACATTTCTGTTCTTCTTTTTATCTTCCTATTAAATTTTATTAAAAAATATTGTATGCATTTAAAAATGTAAAAACTAGCGGCTTCGACACTATTACAGAAAGAAGCGTGGATGTTTTTGCAAATGAACATTGACGTCCATTGAGGGGCAACTATGACATAACATAAACAATCTATCTATGGACGGTTCACTGTTTTTTTAAGCAAAAGCAACAGTGTTTCCAGGTTGGGGTTTTTCTCCCACTTAGGTTTTTTTTAAGCGGTGAATGTGGTTCAAACCCATAGGGTTTTGGGTTTTTTTAGGGTTTTTTTTAGTTTGAACGAAACTTTTTAAATATCCAAATTATGTCATATTTGGTTAAAAACAGCCTTAAATCCACAAAAATTTTCTCTAAAATGCTAGTGGATTAATAAATATTACTTCTGCTGGTTAATTTGGACTGTTGGAAAACAATTTAGACAAACCTAGGCCGGAATTCACAAACACTGTAAACACCGTGTTAGTGTATTCGGTGTATACAACGTGTAAACTACGGTATTTTTGGGTGTTAGTACGGTGTTAATTAATCCGGACAAATTACAGTAGGTTTCCCAGCTAATTTTATTTTTTTTGTTTGAAAAATTTTTTGTTTAACATATATTTACAATATTTTGTTCTGCCCTGCGACTTTTTACACAATTTGCAATTATTTAATTGAGATTTAAAAGTTTATCGTTTTTTATATAAATAATTCTATCAAATTTGCCTTTTTATATCTTTTCTTATCGTTTAATGAAATTTTAACACACTTAGCCCCAGGTATACGGAAACCTACTGTAATTTGTAATACGGAAACCTACTGTAATCTGTAACACCGAGCTAGCCCGAGGATTATCCCTCTGTGTGAATTCCGGCCCTAACTAACTGCGCAGTTAAAATATTTTGTTATAACAAACATTTATTGTTTTTAATTTTTAAAATACTTATAATATTCTTAATATAATTCAATATAACTAACGTGAAATACAACATATAGCATACTTTTTTAAACTATATTTGACGGTGCAAGTCCCATCATCAGCGTCACAAAAATCGGTTTAAAAACTCACTTAGATAAAAAGTGGTGAAAAACATGTTTCTCTAGGTCAACTTTAAATCTGTTTTCAATTTTCGGCCATTAAAAACGGATTAAACTACTAATAACGCAAATAAATGCTGTTTTATAGCCTAAGGGAAGCTAGGGGGGTGGGGTAAATCCAATTTTGAATTCTGGGAGGGGGTCCCCCTAGCTTTATAGGGAGGGTTGACCCGGGGGTGCAAAATTTTGAGTTTAAAGTTGTTCTTTTTGAAAAGAATCTGCTTTAATTAATTTAATCAGATTATAATATCTTGTTTTTTAAATTAACTAAAATGTTTACATGTAATTTATGTGTTTTTCTATCTATTGTTAATAAATTTGTATAGGGTTTTTTTGGGGTTTTTTTGTAAAAGTTAATTAAACAAAATGGTTGTTTTTAGAGTTTAAAATACAATTTCAAAATTTGTTTTTGAATGGGGATTTTTAGGGTTTTTTTGGAAAAACTATCTGGAAAAGTTGATTTTTTGCAAGGTTTTAGGCCAATTTTTTATGTTTTTGGTATGGGGTTTTTTTTTTGGGGTTTTTTTCTAAATTTTAGGGTTTTTTGGGGTTTTTTTTTGGCTGTTTTGGGGTTTTTTTTAAAAAAAATCTGGAAACCCTGAAAAGCAACTGCAACTGGAACTAAAAGTTGGATACAAAAGAAGTGTAATTTTGTTTAACTTAAAACGCAAGAACGTTAAAATGAAATATCAAATACTTGATATTATCAGTGGTTAAAAATGCTTCGTAATAAACAGGCGGAATTTCGCCTAATTTTACAATTGAAGCGGATTCTAAAATGCCAGCAATGTGGAATTGCAGCTGCCGCATCTTCTTCTTCGCGCGACCTTCCACTTTACAACAACGATCAGCCAATTATCGATAAGCTACTGGTGGCCAACCGCGGAGAAATCGCCTGTCGGGTATTGCGCACCGCCAAGCGACTGGGTCTTGAAACCGTTGCGGTTTTTAGGTAGGTTTGTTTACCGCGGGGAACTTGGCATGCTTTCGTGCCGGTCTTCCCGCCGGCTTTCCCGCTGGTTCTCGTTTTTATGCGGTTTTTAAGCAAAAATGACAATAAGCAGACCTGTGCACGGTCTGAAAATGCCCCCCCCCCCCCGTTTTATTGGAGGATTTGCCCCCCCCGTTTTATTGCCCCCCCCCGCCAAAAAATGAAAAAGTACCCTAAAAATATGACGCCATTTTTGACCTATGATGACGCCATCATCGCGAATTTTTTGCAGTTTTTAGCCTATTTCAATGTATTTTAAGCCATTTTAGACCTATTTTTACCTTATTTCCGCTTTTTTTGTCCCTTTTTTCCCTTTTCCCTTCTTTTTTCTCTTTTTTTCTCCTTTTTTTCTCTTTTTTTCTTTTCCCCCCTGCCTGCCCCCCCCCCGTTTTATTGCCCCCCCCCGTTTCAAAAAAAGTTGCCCCCCCCGTGCCCCCCCCCCCCCGTTTTTTAAATGCCCCCCCCCCCGTTTTAACCCCGGGGGGGGGGGCAGTGCACAGGTCTGCAATAAGTATTTATGAAAATAGCTAAAAACTAATGAAATATAAATTTTCTAATTAGTTTTGATGTTAAAATATATTTGATTTTAATTAAAATACGTTTTTTATTAAAAAACTTTAGCATGCGTTCGCGCCAGCTCTCGCGCTGGTCTTCCGAGCCCATTTAATTCACTCGTTTTTTCCTATAACCCTAATCACGACGTTTTCAAAGCGTTCCCTTTAACAAATAAGGTGGCTAAAACAGGAAAACCAGCAATTTCGAGAGCCAACTGAAATGAGAGCCAACATGCGTTCACGCCGGTTCTCGCGCCGGTTTTCCGACCCCATTTCATTCGCTCGTTTTTCCTATAACCCTAAGTTCTACGTTTTCAAAGCATTCTCTTTCATGATAAAATAGAAAAGCCAGTAAAAAAGGAAAGCAATTTTCAACCGGGATACAGCTGAGAGCCAGCAAGTGAAAATCGACTTCTAATACTGTGGGCTGAACGCCTACAGCAGAGTATTTTTGAAACACTATAAATAATTTTAGACATTGTTAAGATGAACAAATTTTATGTTACACTTAAAGATCAGTGGAGGTTTAAAGTTTTATTATATAGTGGCCGAAATTAGGGCGCGAGCCATTAACTTCGGCCACTTAGAAAAAACTGGCTATAACTAGGGGGTCAGGGTGGGGTCCACCCCCCTACCTTCGAAATTTTGCCCCCCCCCTAGAAAAAAATTCAGGGGGGCCCTCCCCCCAAATTTTCGAATTTTTACCCCTGACCCCCCTCTAGATTTTGAAATCTGACCCCCCTCCCCTCTCGAGAAAATTTTAAGTACTTTTTTATACTAAATTTTCTTCCAAAAACGTGAATTTTTTACACAAATTCATGTTTTTACACCTTTTTTATACCTGAATATCGCTTTTTATTCAATAAAAAGTAGTATTATCTTATAAAAAAACTATTATTAAACCTTTAATGGTTTAAAAGTATTTTGCTTCGGAAATTGGACCCCACCTGACCCCCCTCTAGGTTTCAAAATCTTCCACCCTGGGTCGACCCCCCCTAGAAAGCTGGAGGGGGGGGGGGTTCGACCCCCCTAGGACCCCCCGGACCTAGATTTTGAAATGTCATTTACCCCGGGTAAACACCCCCCCCCCCCTCTGGCTTTTTGACCGTGTGTTGGTTGTTGGTACATATAACTTTAAAACATACAAAAAACTTTTTTCTTATTTTATCATGAAAAAGAACGCTTTGAAAACGTAAAACTTAGGGTTATAGGAAAAACGAGCGAATGAAATGGGGTCGGAAGACCGGCGCGAGAACCGGCGCGAACGCATGCTGGCTCTCAGAATTGCTGGCTTTCCTGTTTTAGCCGCCTTATTTGTTAAAGGGAACGCTTTGAAAACGTCATAATTAGGGTTATAGGAAAAACGAGTGAATTAAATGGGGTCGGAAGACCGGCGCGAGAGCCGGCGCGAACGCATGCTAAAGTTTTTTTTAATAAAAAACGTATTTTAATTAAAATCAAATATATTTTAACATCAAAACTAATTAGAAAATTCATATTTCATTAGTTTTTAGCTATTTTCATAAATACTTATTGTCATTTTTGCTTAAAAACCGCATAAAAGCGAGAGCCAGCGGGAAAGCCGGCGGGAAGACCGGCACGAAAGCATGCCAACTTCCCCGCGGTGGTTTGTTTATAATTTATTTTTTTTGATTTTTTTTTCTTAATGATAAGATAACAGAATTAATATTTTATTAAGCATAGTCTATGCATAGTTTAATTCTACTGTTTCATCATTTAATTTTTCTTTTTTTTCTTTTTTTTTCTTCTTTTTTTTCATCAACAACTGCGGTTAATTGCCGCCAATATAAACTACAATTCTAACAAAATATCAACAAACATAGCTATCTGAAATGACTTTAAAGGCTCAAAAAGAGCGCTTATTTAAGTCAGTTTTAAAACTTTTCTTCAATACATCCAAAGAATTGATAGTTACTTGAGATTGGAGTAGATTGTTCCAAGGTGTAACCACCCAATTTAAAGGGATGACCACGGGTGGGCTGCAGGTTAAACTTAAAAAATCATTGGCTTGCAAATTGTTTAAGCTATTTGTAATTTTAAAGCGCTCATATAAATCAGTTTTGTTTCTTTGGTGCTTTAATCTTTCTAAACCTAGGTAATCCAGTCTTTGTTCATAACCAACTGGTAACAACTTGCATTTATAAAACAACCTCCTAGTGAAATTTTGTTTCACTTTTTCCAAAATGTTTATATCTTTTTGTAAATAAGGGTTCCAAACTGCACTAGCGTACTCCAGAATTGGTTGAACATAGGACTTATATGCTCTGAGAAGATTATTTCTAGAGTATGAATTGAATGTTCTAAAAATTAGTGATGTCACTCTCATTGTTTTTTTGCTGTGTGATTTCACAGTGTTTAGAGAATTTTATATCAATCTGAGATATATAAACACCTAGGTCACGCCAGGGACGTACCCAGAGTTTCATTTTTGGTGGGGGGGATCAGGGGCGTAGCCAGGATTTCGGAAAGGGGGGGGTTGTACTCCATACAAATTTTTCGAAAGGGGGGGG
Organism: Microlaimidae sp. YZB2_3; assembly: GCA_030248175.1. NCBI lineage: Eukaryota > Metazoa > Nematoda > Chromadorea > Desmodorida > Microlaimidae > Microlaimidae sp. YZB2_3. The sequence continues at coordinate 3,839 of JASAMX010002506.1, read as the reverse complement.
GGGGGGGTTGTAGGGGGTTGTACTCCAAATTTTCAAAATACCATAAAAAATACATTAAAAAAGGGTAAAATTTTTTGCGCTTCGCGCTAGGTGATTCTTTTTGTTGTTATTTGCATTGTTTTTTTAAGTTAAACTTGAAAATTTTCCGGTTTAAAAAGGTATAACATTAAAAATCGTGCGATAGCATGAAAAAAATTTTCTAAAATTGTCTTTGAAATTCATTAAAAACATCACTTAAATGTTGTAAAAAGGTATATAAATGTCGAGCGCTGAGCGGAGCGAAGCGCGAGGAAATTTTTTAAAATTGTTTTCTTCGGACCCCCAAATTTTTACCTCCGCCAACCCAAAAAGGAGGGGGGGGGGTTGACACCCCTACAACCCCCCCTGGCTACGCCCTTGGGGGGGATTGTAGTACAAAAAAAATTTCGAGTGGAGGGCTCCCTCCCCTCCGAAATTTTGAGGGGGGGGGGGGCGGAGCACCCCTTCTTAATTTTTGAAAACGTTAAAAAAGCAGGGATAAATGTAGATAAAGCTGCATATAATACACTGTTTTTGGCCTAATAACCTATTATTTAATGTTTTTAGCAGTAAAAACATGTTTCTTAGTTAAAAATTACATTAAAAATTAGCACACATTGGCAGCGCCTGGATTTCACAAAAAAATTTAGAGACCTTTCAGACCCCTTGACTACACCCACATTTTAAACCAAAGCACATAAGCAGCATCTCGACTCCATGTTTTTTAGGGTACCTACCTACCTATATAAAAAAAATCTGAGCCAATGCTATAGGCGGCTGGAAAATTTAGGAGGGGGGAGGTACATAAATCAACCAATTTGATTGTTTGTTTTGCTTTCTGTGTAGTACTTATTACTTATATAAAATATTTTACTAACTTTGAAATAACATTAGCATTAGGCAAGATAAACAGCGAGATATATGTATGTATACTATAAAGTGACTTTTTTGAAAAATTTTTGGTTTTGGGGGTCAATTGGGGTACTAAAATTATTTTATAGCTTGGCGCCAAGCGATTAGCGAGGCACTAGAAAATTTTGAATTTTTAGCCCCTGAAAACCCCCAAATTTTACTATCTGGCGACTATTTCAGGGGAAGCGGCCGCCCCCGCCCAACTACTATCCTTATTTTTCCCCCTGTCCGACCGTTTCCGGGGAGGAGGGGCGGCTGCCCCCTGGTTACGTCCCTGGGTAACGCACCAATTCTGTAATTACAAGTACATTATTACCAAGCTTATATTTACAAATTAACTCTTTGCTATGATTTTGAAATGAAGAACTTCACATTTATGATCTAATAATTGCAATTGCCAGTCTTGTGACCAGCTGTATATTCAACTCCGTAGCCGGGGGGGTATTGGGGGGATTAATTCCCCTTAAATTCTGGGGAGACAAAAAATTTTGTAAAGGTCCTCCCTTTGGTTTTTTTTAAATTAGAAATAAAAAACTTTGCTTCCTAATCACTCTGCAATGTATTAAAGCTATCGAAAATACATAAATAAAAGTGATTTAGAATCATGACACCTCTTATTCACAAAAATGAAATTAATCAAAATTCAAAACATTAGTGCAGCGCATATTAATAATTGCAGCATTTACTATAAAAACCTAACCAAAATTAAATAACGATTTTAAAAAACACGTTTGTTCCTTTTTAATTAAAATGACATATAATAATACCTTAAAACTATTTAATTATAACTTTTATTGTTGTATCTATTAAAAAAGATAAAATAAATCAGGATTATGTACTTAAATTTAGGTTTCCTGGTGCATTTTAAGAGCTTAAAATTAAAAAATTTCCCACCCCAATGAGCATTCTGCCCCCTGGACCTCCCGTGCAAAGGCGCTGCCCCTTGGCCCCACTGGGGGGCGTGAACCCGCTCCCCAGACCCCCCTTGAAGGCACGTATAAAGCACCTTCCAAAAAATCGCCCCCTCAATTGAAATCCTGGCTACGGCCATGATATTCTATCTAAATCTTTTTGAAGTCTTAAGGTTTGAACGTCGTAATCTTTAGATGAAGATTTTGCAAACAACTTTATATCATCTGCAAAGAGTCTAATTTGTGAGTACTTAACACAACAATATCATTAATATAAATAAGAAAAATAAATGTACCCAAAACAGAACTCTGAGGAACTGAACTTTTTACAGAAAATGATTTGGATACTGAGTCATTAATTACAACTTTAATTTTTTGCCCAACTAAAAATTCTTTTATTTATTTTAAAAATGTATCAGAAACACCATATTTTTTTAAGCTTATATAACAATTTTTGATGTGACATGGTGTCAAAAGCCTTGGCAAATTCCAAGTAACTGACATCAATTAGAAGTTTATCTTTTAGTGCCTGCGTCCACTCATTAAAAGTTTCCAACAGTTGTGTTATTGTAGAAGTTTTTGCCTTAAAACCATGTTGAAACCTTGACACAATGATATGGAAAAAGACAAGAAGTTCTTTTTTGACTAGCTGTTCCATTAGTTTACAAGAAAAAAATGTAAGTGAAATTGGACAATAATTTTCTTTTAGGCTTTTGATGTCTTTTTTAAACAGTAAGTTTAATAAAGCTATTTTCCAATCAAGCGGTAATTCTCCAAAATCAAAACACATCTGAAAAATCTTTACCAAAGGTTTAAACAATAACTTTTGCCAAGAAAAGTAAGCTGGAAAACAGTCAGGTGTTCGAGACAATTTGTTGTGGAGCTTTTTTAGGGCTTTAAATACCTTTTTTTGTGGTAAATAACATGTTGTCCAACTTCCCAATATTTGGTGGATTAAAATTTGGTAAAGTATTATGGTAACGGGCCAGAAGAGCCAAGGTACGTTAGAACTGGGCTAAAGAGCGGGGAAAAAAGGGACCTAAGAGCCAAGCAGCGAGAACAAAAGGGACAGAAGAGCCAAGTGGGAGATAATCACGAAAGACGCTAAAAAGCCAAGGGTACAAAGTGCCACGCTTAGGAGACTGATTTTTTGAGACTAAAGTGCCACAAAAAAGGAACCTCCAGTACATGGGCACGGGGGGGGGGTTGGGGGGGGGGTTAACCCCATACATGGGCACGGGGGGGGGTGGGGGGGGTTAACCCCCCCCCCAATTCTGAGAAGTGGGGTTTAACCCCCCCCCACTCAGAAGTGGGGGGGGGGAGAAAAAAAATTAACCCCCCCCCCCCAATTTTGGAAAAATGAAGAAAAAAAAAGTCTTTAAAATGACTTCTAACTGCCTCCAAACTTAAGTTTTGAGGTCCAAATGAATGTTTTAAGCAATAAAAAGCTCAAAAATGCAATAAAAGGGCTTTTTGACCTTAAATTAGCGTTTTTTACCTATTTTTCCTTCAAAATCGAAAAACGATATGGGTAAAATGCACTCCAGAAAAAAAAAACGATATGGGTATTTTGCGTTTCTCGGATTTTAACCCCCCCTAATTTGGGGTTTAACCCCCCCCCACTCCGGACCAACTTGCCCATGTATGGGTGCACCCCTCTGTCCCCCCCCCCGAAAAACACCTATGCAGTCATCCATACATGGGCACGGAGGGGGGGGGGTTGGGGGGTTAACCCCCCCAAATTCTGAAAAGGGGGGTTTAACCCCCCACTCAGAAGTGGGGTGGGGAGAAAAAGTTAACCCCCCAATTTTAGAAAAATGAAGAAAAAAATGTCTTTAAAATGACTTCTAACTGCCCCCAAACTTAAGTTTTGAGGTCAAAATGAATGTTTTAAGCAATAAAAAGCTCAAAAATGGTATAAAAAGGGCTTTTTGACCTAAAATTAGCGTTTTTCGATTTGGAAGAAATAGGTAAGCATATGTATGTTAAGTACATATA